>CANTUQ010000058.1:4100000-4320000 GCA_947683425.1 Excoecaria cochinchinensis
TAATAGAATGAGTTCCAACTAGAATAGGAAAAGAAGCTTCAGAAGTAGGGATAAGGAAAAGGCTCGAAAGCCTAAAAGCAAAAGGTAAAATAGAATAACTATAGGTCCAAAGTCAAAAAAGAGGAAAATGTTTCAAGAGTGAAAGGTTTTAATTACTGAAAGAAAGGACATTATGCAAGAGATTGCACTGTGCCCAAACATGTACACTATTTTGACTCAGATGCCTTTGTTAGGAAGTCAGTTTCTATTCGTACTTTATTAAAACTTGGTTTCAATTCTCATTTTTAAAGGATATCAATATGCACTTGGGCTTGAATGATGTTTATTGTGGATTTAGTTATATGCTGAATGATTTTATTGTTATGGATATTGACCATGACTATTTGGATAAAACCAATTTTTTCTTTAATTTCTTCTTTTTCACATACTTATGAGAATAATGTAAAATAATGGCATGCTTAATTAAACCATATTGGGCAAAGCCAATTGAGTCAGTTAGCCAAAGTAGGTTTAATAGGCGATTCAAATAAGGTTGAATTGCCTACGTGCAAGCATTGCTTAAAAGGAAAACTAGTTAGAAAATCATTCGAAAAAGGAACTACAGCTGAATTTCCATTGCAGTTAGTTCATTCTGATATATATGGTCCAATGAATGTGAGGCCAAGGCATTGGGCCTACTACTTCATCACATTATAAGTGACTATACTAGGTATGGTCATGTATCTTTGATTTCTCACAAGTCAGAAGTATTGAGTTGCTTCAAGACTTAAATAAACTTAGTTAAGAATCAATTAGATGAAAAGATTAAAGCTTTAAGAACTAACTGAGGTTAGGAATATCTTTTAGATGAATTTAAAGTTTTATGTGATGAAAGGGGGATTGATTATCAGTTGTTCATTCCTGGAACTCCACAATAAAATGGTGTTGCAAAAATGAGAAATAGGACTCTCTTAAATATGGTTAAATATATGATAGCCGAGGAAAATTTGCTAATCTCCTATTGGGGAGATACTTTATTAATTATCCCATATGTTCTATATTGTATGCCCTCTTAATCTGTTATTTTCACACCTTATGAGTTATGGATTGGTTGATAACCTGACTTAAGCCTTTTACGAACTTGGGAGTGTGTTGTTTACGTCCATGATACCTCATAGAAATTTGGTAAATTGGGACTAAGAGGTAAAAAGAGTACTTTTTATGAGATATTCTGAAGTACCAAAAGAATACATTTTCATGGGTGAGCAAGAGAATGGTACTGTGAAAGATTTAGATTATGAGGCGTCATATTCTTAGAGAATGAATTTCCAAAGTTGGTCAAAGTGAATCAAGATTTCACTTTCTATGAAACTCATAAAGAGGAATCCTTAGGATCACTCCATTCGAGTGGGAAGGAATTAGAGGAAAAAGGTTAAGACCTTCATCCTCCAAACGATCCTAATGTTTATGACCATATTTTTCAGTGGGAGCTTTCCTAACTCTAGTGGGAGTATGGAACATGGTCCCAGTGGGGGCATTCTGAATTACGATTAATATATGAGACATATTTATCAAGATTCAAAATTGCAAAAGTCTAAAGGGATAAGTGTTTCACGCCAACGATTTCAAATCGAAGGCTCAAACAAAGCCCTTTTAGTTGCGCCACAAGATGAGGAAGAGCCTAAAAATATTCAAGAGGCTCTTTCATGCCCAACTAAGAAAAATTGATTAAAGCAATGGAAGAAGAAATGGCATCTATAAGATCAAACCATATTTAGGAACTAGTTGATATACCGAAAGGACACAAAACTAATTGAGAATAAATGGATTCTCAAAGTAAAATAAAAGGCTGATAGAAGTATAAAAAGACATCAGGCTCGGCTAGTCACAAAGGGTTTTTTACAATAGGAAAGGATTGACTATAAGGAGACTATCTCACCTGTTGTAATATTTATGTCCATAAGGTTGATTTTGGCCATAGTGGCGAGTTTGGACCTAGAGCTACATCAAATGGATATGAAGACTACTTTTCTTGATGGAGAATTGGATGAAAAAAATCTATATGGAACATTCTATAGGTTTCATAGAAAAAGGTAGCGAACATAAGGTTTGCCGATTGATGAGTTCAATCTATGGCCTTAAACAGTCTTCAAGGCAATGGTATTTGAGATTTCATAATACAATCATGTCAAATGGGTTCAACATGATTGATAAAGACCATTGTGTTTATAGTAAAATCTCTGAAATTAAATTTGTTATTTTGACATTGTATGTAACTACATACTTAAAGCTGGAAATGACCAAGGGTATGTAAATGAATTTAAAAATTGGTTATCGTCCAACTTTGAGATAAAAGATATGGGACAAACATATTACATTCTTGAAGTTAAGATTTCAAGAGATCATTCGAGAAGGAAAAATATATCAACAAAGTCCTTGAATGATTCAATATGCAAAACTACAAGCCTATAGATAACCCCATTACCAAGAATCAGTTTTTTAGCAAAGATATGTATCTTAAGATGCCAAAAGAAATGGAACGTATGAGGTACGTTCTATATGCTAGTTTTGTGGGTAGTCTTATGTATGCAATGTTATGTACAATACTTGATATATGCTATGCAGTAGGCATGGTAAATAAATATCAATCTCACTTAGGCAAAGCTTATTGGAAAGCAGTTAAAAGGATACTTAGATACCTCGAAGGTACAATAGATTGTTCTCTCTATTATTAAGGCAAGGATCTATAATTGAGAGGACAAACAGATACTGATTAGGCAGGAGATATGGATGAGAGGAAATCCATTTTAGGTTTCTTATTCTTGCTTAGCAAGAGTTCCATCTCATGGAGTAGCAAGAAATAAATCCGTGTAGCTCAATTAACAGTGGAAGCAGAATTTGTCGCTTTCGCAACTGCAGTACAAAAGGTAGTTTGGCAAAAATATTTTATGGACCATTTAAAAGTAACTACCTTAGACAAACTAGTGATAGTCTATAGTGACAGTCAATTGTCGATAGCTTATAGTAAGGTTAAGCATATTGACATTAAGTATCAATAAATGAGAGATATTGTTGCACGAGGAGAAGTGAACTTAGAGGATATTTCTACGCATGTAGATCTATTGAGTAAAATTGTAATGAGAGATTTGTTTTGAGAAACACATTAGATCTTAGGGTTTGTGTAGAATTTAATTAGTACTTTTTAAAATTTTATATAATCCCTTAACATTATTATTTATGAATAATAACCAAGTTCATTATTGGCAATACATGAGTGAATGTTTATGTGTAAACATTTACTGTTATTTATATGAGATTGAGTATGTCAGACAGAGAAGTAGCCCACTCACAAGGGTGTTTACCTTAGTTTTGTTAATAAGTTGGCAAAAACTAAGGTGAGGTGAATTTTGAACATATAAGAATGCTTAGAGCCTGTTCAAAATAAAAGTGTCGTCTCGTAGAAATTACAAGATGAGTCTTGTTAAGATACAAGATAAAGACATACATAAGGTTGTATACTTTGGATTAAGATCCAAATAGTATGTTATATGTAACTACCATGTTCTGTCTAAAAGGCCAGAAGTAGTCCTTAAGTAAGTAAACTTAAGTTGGATTCTTCAGTGTATTGCAACCTTACACTTCTATATGGTGTTATAAATACATTTTTAAATGTGAAACATGCGCTCCTTTAAGGAAAGAAAAGAATACCATAGCGTATGTTTTATACCATGTGTACTTATGTGACCAAGGGATGGAAATTTAATATTATTGCTCCCAACTTTCCCTATTGTGAGACCCTATTTATATTTCAACCCTTAGATCCCTTAACTTATCCCTAAAGTATGGTTAAGTATGGCTAGCTGAGTTAGTCTCCAAGAAGTCATATAATAATATAGGCCTGACGGACCTAGCTAGAAAAGCGAATTGAATCATGATGGATGGCATATAGTAAGAGGGAAAGATAGCCTTTTGATCACATTCAATTATTTCATGATTTACTGGCTAGCCTATCATAGTTTCTATAAGTAGAGATATAATAGTGAACATGAAAAATATTTTATGAGATCATGAATTAAAACAATGATTGTGAGAAGGCCATCTTGGGTTAGGCATAGGTGAAAAAAAAAATCTCATTTTTTGAGATGCTATGTATCCTTAACCGGTGTATAGCGCTAGTACTCTCGAGATATGCTAGTCACATAGTCTATCTGCCTGTATAACTAGAGATTATGGTTGGAACAGATGATAGAGTTTGGATACACCTTTGTCTCTAAATATGGATAGAGTTCCATATTAAATAATATTTAGTATCTTTATCTGATAAGAATTATATAATCCTATCTCAAAAAGAGTTTGGTAAGGTTTTGGAGGCTCGACATGTAATACCCCAATTTGTGCCCTGGTAGTTTTGAGTATAATTTGATGTATAGTTGTAAGTAAAAGAGAATGATTGAGTTAATAAGTTAAGGACCTAGGTGGAATTAACCTAATTATAAAAGATAATTTGGTAATACATGTATGGAAAAATTTAGTTGAATAGGAGTTAATTGCACTAAGCTTTGTGCCAATGTATGATTAACAAAAATTAAGAAGCAAATGCTTGAAATTAGAAAGAGGAGAGACCTTATGGCAAAAGAGGAGAACATATGTACCAATAGGAATGGCACATGTGTTGAATCTAGAAAAGTAAGGAGGATTCTTCATGGCTATATAAGCCATGAAGAGCGGCAGGTTTTGGGTTGGCAAAACCCAGCCGAGAGTCTTTGTCACACCCCGTTTGCCCCCTAGTAGTATGAGCTTGTCTGTGTGAGCATGCATGTGCATGTGTTCGGCATATCATACAGGTATTTTAGTAAAATGCATGTTTTTGGGGTTTATTAGCATATGGTTATATGTATGACATTAGTGTGTGAATTAATTGGGTTATGGTTGTGTGCACTTGAGCATATCATATTAAGGTGTTTTAATATGAGAGTGCATTGTGTACGTGTGTTCATACCATTGTAGGGTGTGCATTAGTTGGGAGTACATTGTGTGTGAGAAGTATTTGTTTGATTGGTGTGAGTGGTTGGTTTCCACCAATAGGAAAGTGACAAGTGTAGGGTTAGGGAAAAAGATGAGTTAGTAGAGAAGGAAAAGTGAGAAGGCAGGGACTTAATTCTTTTTCCCGATTCTTCTTCTTCTTCTCTAGCTCATCTTCTCCCTTTGCTTTTATTTGGGAACCCTAGCTTGGATTAAGCTACTGTTAGTGGAAATCAATCATCTCCTTGGCATTCTTTTGGTAAGTCATTGCATTCCTCATCTTTGTTTTCCATTTGTTTTCATCTTCTTCTTCTTCCTTGGGTTAGATTTAACTTAGGGTTTTTATTTTGGTTGTTCTTCGATGTGTCGTTGCTTAGCTGTGGTTCCTCGCGATCCCAAGGGCAAGGAGATTGCTGGGAGTAGTGGAGCTAAGTGATTGAAGCTTAGAATTCAGGTTTGGGATTTGTTTGATAAGATTGTTTGATTTTGAGTTTACTGTAATTTTTTTTTTAGGGTTTGTGTTCTTGAGGAACTTGAATGAATTTATGCTTGATTTGGTTGTTTTAATTTCTGAATTGAGTTGTATTTATGTTGATTATATTGTATGAGATGTCTTCTGGAAGGTAAGAACCGATTTGTATGGTTTTGAATCAAAATTGGAATTGATTTCTGAGTTCTGGGAATCCAGATTGTGTGTCGCGTGACTAGCCAAGAAAGGAGGCCAGTCACGAGGCATGACTCCCAGTCACGACTCGTGACCAGCCAGAGAGGCCAGTCACGAGTGGTGACTGCAAGTCATAACTCGTGACCAGCCAAGAGGAAGCCAGTCACAAGGCGTGACTACCAGTCACGACTCGTGACCGGCCAGTGAAGGCAGTCACGGGTGGTGACTCCCAGTCACGACCCATGACCAGCCCAAAGAATGAAGCCAGTCACGAGACGTGACTCCCCGTCATGACTCGTGACCAGCAAGAGGAAAGGGGCAAGTCACGACCCGTGACCAGAAGAAGCCAGTCACGAGGCATGACTCTCAGTCACGACTCGTGACCAGCCAGAGGAAGAGGCCAGTCACGAGTTGTGATGCCGGTCACGACCCGTGACCAGCCCACCTTGTTGGTCACCCCCGTTCGGCCTATTTTCTGAAAGTTCTCGGTTTTAACTCAAAAATGAATTTCCGTACTTCTTCTAAATGGACTTATACTGCTGTATGATGTATGTCATACTTTTATATGCTTTGATATGAGTGATACCATGATTCTTCAGATGAATTCTATTCTGTACTCTGAAATATGATTTGAATGACGCATAACCTGCTAGAGTCAAGTAAGTGGATAGTTAGGCATGCCTAATAGAGTCTTTTAGTTGCAGCCCTCAGTTCAGTTTGGACCTCGATCAGGTCCCCCGTTTGGTTCCTCGCGAACCCTTCAGCATTAGGATCTTGTTTAAGGTCCCCTCAGTAATAATATTGTGTTTTGATTAAAATGAAATGACTTTTGATTTGTACCTGTGAGGTACCCTCAGTATTCGATTCGTACCCGTAAGGTACCTTCAGTACACTCGTTATCCACTACCTCGAGTCAGCAGGTGTTCGATTGGTTTGCTCTGTTCTGTTTTGGCTATATAAATATGATATCCGTATGAGTATAATTGATGAGATGGATTTTGGATTATTTGGCATGAATATGAATCTGAAATGCGGAATGTATGGCTTTAAATTGTGAGCATGTTTATATGGATTATGTTAAAGCTATTGCATTTTTGCCATTGTGAATGTGTTTTGCCTTGACGACCATTGTGAATGGCCGTCCATATTTGATGTGTGTTTCCCCACTAAGCGTTTATCGCTTAGCACGGTGTTTTTACCCATGCAGGTGCGGAAGGAGTTTTGCTTTGAGAGAGTCGCCGCCGTCAAGCCAACACAGAAGGTTTTAGTGTAGGGCTCAGTTTTTTTGTAATCAGGGATGATTCTTTTTGTATAGAACTCTCCTGTATCAGTTTTGTTATAGCTTCCGCTTTTGTACTTATATTATGGGTTATGTAATATCTTTTGTACCAACTGGTTTGATCAGAACATTATTGTAATGGTTTTGTTATATTAATGCATGATCAGCTATGGCTTTCTTTTCCTTTAAAGTTTTTAATTATCCCGTATTTCTGTATGCATGGTATGAATGAATGTATGTTTTGCTTTGTATCTGTTTGGTGGCACCTTTGCTCATACGGCATCTCACTCCTTATCGGATGGGATCGCCTACGTATGGGTAGGGGGTGTTACAGTTTTTGGTATCAGAGCTCCGGTTTAGGCGTTTCTGGGTGTTGTTGTGTTGATTTGCTTAGATGTGTATGTGTCTAGATCTGTGTTGGCTGATGCGGTTGTTTCTAATTTGTTTTAGATGGCTTCTAACTCTGCTCGTGGATCACTTGAGGAGTCCGCTGAGAGTGTGAACCCTCAAGCAGTAGATCCATCAATTTCTGTGTCGGCTCAGCATGCTAGGGTCCAGCCCGAGGCCGCAGCCATGCCTTTTGAGGCTATGTTTAGATTGCATCAGGACATGGCTAGGGTTTTGGAGAGAGTGACTGCTCCTAGAGCCCCTATGGAGAATTTGAGAAGGGCAGGTGTGGAAGATTTCTATGATACCGATTTGGATGAGTCAGAGATGGCTGAGAAATGGTTAGATAAAGTGAAGTGTGCTTTGAGAGAGATTCGGTGTCCTCCCGACCAGCAGGCAGAGTTTGCACTAGTTTTACTGCAAGGGTCCGCTTTTGAATGGTGGGAATTGGTTTGCAGGCATCCTCAGCTACCGGATCCGATCACTTGGGAGTTCTTTGAGGGTGAGTTCACGAAGAAGTATATTACTCAGACTTATAGGGATACTAGATGGGCGCAGTTTTTAAGTTTGAGGCAGAGGACCATGTCAGTTTCAGATTATGAGAAAGAGTTCAACCGGTTATCTCGCTATGCTCCGTGTGGGGTTATGACAGATGATTTCAGATGCAAGAGGCGGGATTGAATGAGTCTTTGAAGATTGCTTTGATTTCTTTGATGTGTATGCCTGGGGTGAGTTACTATCAGATTGTGGAGGCTGCCATGAGGGCTGAGAGATCTGAGACTGTGATGAGAGAGAGGGCTCAGAGGAGGAACCCTCCTCGTGGAGGATCTTCTTCATCCTCGGGTAAGAGATCGAGGAACCCACAGGATGAGTCATCATCTGGCCCGGCTTCCAGAGGTAGGAGATAGGGTTCTACAGCTGTGTCAGGTTCTGGTAGAGGTGGTAGATCAGAGACTGCATCAGTTTGTCCTCATTGCAGTAAGACTCATCGGGGTGAGTGTAGGTGGCTCTCCGGTGCGTGCTTCAGGTGTGGGAGCACTGAGCATCTTTTGGCTAGTTGTCCGAGATTGCATGAGGATTCAGGTTCCCAGAGAGAGGCCAGCAGGGTCGGTTCGAATGCTTCTCAGGCTACCCGTGGTAGAGGTCGAGGTGGTCGACCTAGAGAGGGTGCTGCATCTAAAACAGTGGATCGTGAGTTGCCAGTCGCAGCTAGAGCATATGCTGTGCGAGCCAGAGAGGAGCAGGATGCGCCTGATGTTATTGCTGGTAAGTTCCTACTCCATGACACTGAATTGTATGCTCTAATTGACCCTGGTTCCACACACTCATACTTGTGCACAGATAAAATTGTTGATAAGTTGCATGTGGTTGATCAGTTAGATTATGAGATATGTGTGACCAGTCCATTAGGGCATAGTGTCAGTGTGAGTAGAGTCTTTAGGAGTTGTCCTCTGATGGTTGAGGGAGTTGTGCTTCCTGCGGATTTGATTGAGTTGCCTTTCAGAGAGTTTGATCTGATTCTGGGTATGGACTGGTTGGGTAAGCATCGGGCTGTTGTTGATTGCCATAGGAAGATAGTTGTGCTTCGGGATAGAGGTCAGTCTCCTGTGTTTATGAAAGGTTTGGGTGCTAGTTCCTTGAATAATGTGATTTCTACGATGCAAGCCAAGAGGTTTATCAGGAAAGGTTGTGAGGCTTTTCTAGCAGTTGTATTGGATTCCAAGAGAGATCAGGTTCAGATTGAGGACATCCCTGTTGTGCAGGAGTTTAGTGATGTGTTCCCGAGCGAGTTGCCTGGTTTGCCTCCTGAGAGAGAGGTCGAGTTGTCCATTGAGATTATGCCAGGTACTACACCTATTTCGAAAGCACCTTATCGGATGGCTCATGTAGAGTTGAGGGAACTTAAGACTCAGCTACAAGAGCTATTGGATAAGGGGTTTATTCGACCTAGCATATCTCCTTGGGGAGCTCCAGTTCTTTTTATCAAGAAGAAAGATGGATCTTTGCGGATGTGTATCGACTACAGGCAGATTAATAAGGTTACAGTGAAGAATAGGTATCCGTTGCCTAGGATTGAAGACTTGTTTGATCAGCTTCGAGGAGCAGGTGTCTTTTCCAAGATAGATCTTCGGTCAGGGTACTATCAGCTTCGAGTTCAGGATGCAGATGTGGTTAAGACTGCATTTTGGACTAGGTATGGCCACTATGAGTTTCTTGTGATGCCGTTTGGTTTGACCAATGCTCCAGCGGCTTTTATGGATCTGATGAACCGTGTGTTTAGGCCATACTTAGATCGATTTGTAGTAGTGTTTATTGATGACATCTTGGTGTATTCCAAGGATGAGAGTGAGCATGAGGAGCATCTCCGATTGGTTTTGCAGATGTTCAGAGAGCATCAATTGTTTGCCAAGCTTAGCAAGTGTGATTTTTGGCTTCGGGAAGTATCATTTTTGGGTCACATTGTTTCAGCTAGGGGTATTCAGGTTGATCCAGCCAAGATTGAGGCGATAGTTGATTGGAAAGCACCTAGGAATGTTCAGGAAGTGAGGAGTTTCCTTGGTTTGGCAGGTTACTACCGTCAGTTTGTTAAGGGTTTTTCTGTGATTGCCGCTCCGATGACTAGATTATTGAGGAAAGGGGTCAGATTTGAGAGGTCAGATAGATGCCAGGCCTATTTTGATCAGTTGAAGCAGTTGCTAGTTGAGGCTCCTATTCTTACTCAACCCATCTCGGGTAAAGAGTTTGTCATTTATAGTGATGCATCGGGTGTTGGCCTTGGATGTGTTTTGATGCAAGAAGGTAAGGTCGTGGCTTATGCTTCTCGACAGTTAAGGCGACATGAGAAGAACTATCCGACGCATGATTTAGAGTTGGCGGCTGTGATCTTTGCTTTGAAGATTTGGCGTCATTATCTGTATGGGGAAAAGTGTAGGATCTTTTCGGACCATAAGAGCTTGAAGTACTTCCTCACACAGAAAGAGTTGAACATGAGACAGCGCCATTGGCTTGAGTTGTTTAAGGACTACGACTGCATTGTGGATTACCATCCTGGTAAGGCCAATGTAGTCGCAGATGCTTTGAGTCGGAAGTCAGTTTCAGCCTTGTTCTTGAGACGATTTAGATGGAGATTTGATTCAGATGGGGCTTTGATTGCTCAGTTGCGTGTGAAGCCTACCTTGAGACAGAGGATTGTGGATGCTCAGAGGGATGATCAGAGGCTTCAGCGGTTTGTGCAAGAGGTCATATCGGGTAAGCGGTCAGAGTTCTCAGTTCAGGATGAGGTGCTTATGTTCAGAAATCGCTTGTGTGTGCCAGAGTCTGAGGATTTGAGGAGACAGCTTATGAGTGAGGCGCATAGTACAGTTTTTACTATGCATCCTGGCAGTGAGAAGATGTATCAGGACATGAAACAGTTTTATTGGTGGTCCGGTATGAAGAGAGACATAGTGGATTTTGTGTCCAAGTGTTTGACTTGTCAGCAGGTAACGGCCGAGCATCAGGTTCCTTCAGGATTGCTTACGCCTTTATCCGTTCCTAAGTGGAAGTGGGATGATATTGCCATGGACTTTGTATCTAGTTTGCCTTTGACTCAGAAGAAGCATGACTCAGTTTGGGTAATAGTGGATCGGCTTACGAAATCAGCTCACTTTCTGCCAGTTAGAGTGGACTACTCGATGGACAGATTGGCCAGTATCTATGTGGATGAGATAGTTCGGTTGCATGGTGTGCCTTTATCCATAGTTTCAGATCGGGATCCGAGGTTCACTTCCAAGTTCTGGAAAGAGTTGCAGAGAGCTTTAGGCACTAAGTTGAACTTCAATACAGCGTTTCATCCTCAGACAGATGGTCAGTCAGAGCGGGTCATTCAGATTCTGGAGGATATGTTGAGGGTTTGTGTTTTGGATTTTTCGGGTTGTTGGGACAGATATGTATCGCTGATGGATTTTGCCTATAACAACAGTTTTCAGTCGAGCATCGGTATGGCACCATATGAGGCTTTGTATGGTCGTCAGTGTAGGACTCCGGTTTGTTGGACCGAGCTATCCAAGAGATCAGTGATTGGGCCAGAGTTGGTTAGAGATACTGAAGAAAAGATCAGAGTTGTGTAGCGGAATTTTAAGGCGGCCAAGGATCGACAAAAGTCTTATGCCAATTTGAAGAGGAAAGACGTGCAATTTGAGATCGGGGACAAGGTTTTCCTTAAAGTTTCTCCTTGGAGGAAAGTGCTTCAGTTTGGAAAGAAGGGTAAGCTTAGTCCTCATTTCATTGGTCCTTATGAGATTTTGGGCAAGGTTGGACCAGTAGCCTATAGATTGGCTTTACCGATGGAGTTAGCAAAGTTGCACGATGTGTTCCATGTTTCGATGCTTCGTCGGTACAGGTCAGATCCGTCGCATGTTCTTTCAGTTCAGGATATTCAGGTTCAGCCAGATTTTTCCTTTGATGAGGAACCGCGAGCCATTCTAGCTCGAGAGGTGAGGCAACTGAGGAGTAAGCTGATCCCTTTGGTAAAAGTGTTATGGAACCATCATGGAGTCGAGGAAGCGACTTGGGAACCGGAAGAGGCGATGAGAGCTCAGTATCCGCAGTTATTCAGTTCAGGTGAGAATTCCGAGGACGAAATTCTTATTAGTAGGGGAGAGTTGTCACACCCCGTTTGCCCCCTACTAGTATGAGCCTGTCTGTGTGAGCATGCATGTGCATGTGTTCGGCATATCATACGGATATTTTAGTAAAATGCATGTTTTTGGGGTTTATTAGCATATGGTTATATGTATGACATTAGTGTGTGAATTAATTGGGTTATGGTTGTGTGCACTTGAGCATATCATATTAAGGTGTTTTAATATGAGAGTGCATTGTGTACGTGTGTTCATACCATTGTAGGGTGTGCATTAGTTGGGAGTGCATTGTGTGTGAGAAGTATTTGTTTGATTGGTGTGAGTGAAAGTGACAAGTGTAGGGTTAGGGAAAAAGATGAGTTAGTAGAGAAGGAAAAGTGAGAAGGCAGGGACTTAATTCTTTTTCCCGATTCTTCTTCTTCTTCTCTAGCTCATCTTCTCCCTTTGCTTTTATTTGGGAACCCTAGCTTGGATTAAGCTACTGTTAGTGGAAATCAATCATCTCCTTGGCATTCTTTTGGTAAGTCATTGCATTCCTCATCTTTGTTTTCCATTTGTTTTCATCTTCTTCTTCTTCCTTGGGTTAGATTTAACTTAGGGTTTTTATTTTGGTTATTCTTCGATGTGTCGTTGCTTAGCTGTGGCTCCTCGCGATCCCAAGGGCAAGGAGATTGCTGGGAGTAATGGAGCTAAGTGATTGAAGCTTAGAATTTAGGTTTGGGATTTGTTTGATAAGATTGTTTGATTTTGAGTTTACTGTACTTTTTTTTTTAGGGTTTGTGTTCTTGAGGAACTTGAATGAATTTATGCATGATTTGGTTGTTTTAATTTCTGAATTGAGTTATATTTATGTCGATTATATTGTATGAGATGTCTTCTGGAAGGTAAGAACCGATTTGTATGGTTTTGAATCAAAATTGGAATGATTTCTGAGTTCTGGGAATTCTGGAAATGGGAAAAATCGCGTTACTGTTGAATTTCCCATTTCCAGATTGTGTGTCGCGTGACTAGCCAAGAAAGGAGGCCAGTCACGAGGCGTGACTTCCAGTCATGACTCGTGACCAGCCAGAGAGGCCAGTCACGAGTGGTGACTGCAAGTCACAACTCGTGACCAGCCAAGAGGAAGCCAGTCATGAGGCGTGACTCCCAATCACGACTCGTGACCGGCCAGTGAAGGCAGTCACGGGTGGTGACTCCCAGTCACGACTCGTGACCAGCCCAAAGAATGAAGCCAGTCACGAGACGTGACTCCCCGTCACGACTCATGACCAGCAAGAGGAAAGGGGCAAGTCACGACCCGTGACCAGAAGAAGCCAGTCACGAGGCGTGGCTCTCAGTCACGACTCGTGACCAACCAGAGGAAGAGGCCAGTCACGAGTTATGATGCCAGTCACGACCTGTGACCAGCCCACCTTATTGGTCACCCCCGTTCGGCTTATTTTCTGAAAGTTCCCGGTTTTAACTCAAAAATGAATTTCCGTACTTCTTCTGAATCGACTTATACTGCTGTATGATGTATGTCATACTTTTATATGCTTTGATATGAGTGATACCATGATTCTTCAGATGAATTCTATTCTGTACTCTGAAATATGATTTGAATGACGCATAACCTGCTAGAGTCAAGTAAGTGGATAGTTAGGCATGCCTAATAGAGTCTTTTAGCTGCAGCCCTCAGTTCAATTTGGACCCCGATCAGGTCCCCCGTTGGTTCCTCGCGAACCCTTCAGTATTAGGATCTTGTTTAAGGTCCCCTCAGTAAAAATATTGTGTTTTGATTAAAATGAAATGACTTTTGATTTGTACCTGTGAGGTACCCTCAGTATTCGATTCGTACCCGTAAGGTACCTTCAGTACACTCGTTATCCACTACCTCGAGTCAGCAGGTGTTCGATTGGTTTGCTCTTTTCTGTTTTGGCTATATAAATGTGATATCCGTATGAGTATAATTGATGAGATGGATTTTGGATTATTTGGCATGAATATGAATCTGAAATGCGGAATGTATGGCTTTAAATTGTGAGCATGTTTATATGGATTATGTTAAAGCTATTGCATTTTTGCCATTGTGAATGTGTTTTGCCTTGACGACCATTGTGAATGGCCGTCCATATTTGATGTGTGTTTCCCCACTAAGCGTTTATCGCTTAGCACGGTATTTTTACCCGTGCAGGTGCGGAAGGAGTTTTGCTTTGAGAGAGTCGCCGCCGTCAAGCCAACACAGAAGGTTTTAGTGTAGGGCTCAGTTTTTTTGTAATCAGGGATGATTCTTTTTGTATAGAACTCTCCTTTATCAGTTTTGTTATAGCTTCCGCTTTTGTACTTATATTATGGGTTATGTAATATCTTTTGTACCAACTGGTTTGATCAGAACATTATTGTAATGGTTTTGTTATATTAATGCATGATCAGCTATGGCTTTCTTTTCCTTTAAAGTTTTTAATTATCCCATATTTCTGTATGCATGGTATGAATGAATGTATGTTTTGCTTTTTATCTGTTTGGTGGCACCTTTGCTCATACGGCATCTCACTCCTTATCGGATGGGATCGCTACGTATGGGTAGGGGTGTTACAGTCTTCCCCTCCTCCTCCCTCTTCTTTCATTCTTGCACCCTAAGATCAAACTAAAGTGTATTTAAGGTTAAGTTCAAGTAGGAGAAGTGATTTAAGGATAGTTTTAAAGTTATAAAGGTAAGAGAGTTAATTACTATTCATCATCTTCATTTTCTTGGTTATTAGGTTATAAGTTATGATATATATATATATATATATGTATGTATGTATATATATGTGTGTGTGTGTGTGTGTGTGTGTGTTTGTATATTTATGAAGTTAACATGATTTTGTTATTTGAACTTGAAGAAGATGTAGTTAAAAGGGAAGGAAGAAGAAAAGAAGTGATAAAATGGAAAAAGGAGTAACTTTTGAGCTTTGGGAATTCTTCATCTTTTGAGTTGAATTTATGATTAATTCTAATTTTGAGATGATCAAGTGTTTGTCCATGTTTATGAATGCTATTGAGAGCTTTACAAAGTTGTTTGCGTATGAGAAATGATTTTTGATGTGTGATTTGTGTAAAAGAAATGTGTTGGTGTTGTTTGGGGGATATAAGAATAGAAAAACAGAGCATGTCGAATTTTCATATTGGCACAGCTATGCTTTTAAAGTACAGTCGTGCTTTTAGAAATGCAGTTGTGCAATAGTGTAAAATAAGGTAGTTGTGTTAGGTTACACAGCAGTCAAGAATACCCTTACTGTTGTGTAATCGTGTTAAGGTACGAAAATATAGTGACCCGTTAGCCTACACGGCGAGCAGGTCAGCCCTTATCGCCGTGTAAATGCATTCTATCCAACTAAATGAAATGTGAGGTGTTTCACATGGCGGTCAGGGACTTCCTGACCACCGTGTGGCATGTCTTATAAGACGGTCAGGAATACCCTTACCGCCGTGTAAAAGAATTCTGTCTGAGAATATTCAAATTTTAGCATTTCACACAGTGAGCAGGATTTCCTTAGCGCCGTGTGACCCCTGTTTTTCTGAAACTATTTATTCATTTGCGCATCAAATCAATTCTGATTTAAACCAAATTTCTATGATGATTATTTAACAATAATAAATGATATTTAATTAGGTTTTGTGATATTTTGTGAATGACCCTGAAAAAAATTTCCCTGTTATTCTGAAATGTACAGTTTAGATATAACAATTGATGACATGTGTGACGCGTGCCAGAACATAGCAAAGGCCCTTGTAGGCGAGACCCGCTTTTAAGGCTCAAGGGATTGGTTCGCGTCTTTTGATTTTGGGTGCCATGAGACATCTTGGAATCCCTACCCAATAGAATATTGGGGAGTTCATCTAGCCTCATGGTACCTTTAGGCACCTTTGAGGTATTTTGGAGTCGCCACCCAATTTACGAGAAATTGGAAAAAGTCATCTAACCTCTATGGTCTAAACCAGAGATGGTGTTCGGAACTTCACTCTTATTTATGCCTTGGTTAATTTATAAATGAGTTTTTAGATTGTAAAATTCTATCTCTCATCCCACAAGATTAATACAATTTATTTAAGGCGCACTTCAAGTATCGAGAAAGCGGTAAAAGAATGATATAAATAAAGTGATAAATAAAGCGGTATACACACAAAGCCACGCCATTTGCAAGGGAGAAATTGGGACAGAATACAATCCCAAATGAAAGAAAATCAAATAAAATTAAAGTGAAAATTAAGACAGAATACAATCCCAAATAAAAGCTAAATAACATTGGCCCAAAAATAATTAATTATAAGGGTCCACAAGATATATGAGTATAAATTTAAAACAAACAAACAAAGTCAAGCATAAAAAATAACATACATAAATCGGGATATTTATTTGGTTTAGAAACATTGGTTCCTTCATGCTCACTTAAAGAGGGATCGAAGAGTTATTTTGATTGTTGGATTGAAAATCGAGATGAGTGATCCCATTTTGGAAAACTTAACTCTTCATTTTATTCATGACATTTTACATTCTTTGGCTAAAATGAGGGACATTGATCCCAAAGTTATTAATAAAATCTCAATTTAGTTAGAAAAATATTTTTGTGATTTTTTATCTTACATGTGTATAAAATAAAAATATTTTATTTACAAATAAACACAAACACAGATAGGGGATAGGAAAGGTCTCATCCAAACGATGTGATCTCCTACGTATTGCGACCCCTTCATTTGGTCACGAAAAATGCTCAAACAAATAAGCATGGCATTTTTAGCCCCAATAAAAAACAACAATAAAAAAAAATATTAGCAATAATTCCAAAATCAATTAAAAATAAAAGTAAAGGAAATCTAGTATAAAATTAATACACAAATAGAATATAAAGCAAGTTAAATTAAATATATTGATTTAATATATGAACATCACACATAAAAAACGATAATTAAAAATCATGCAAAGTATGGTAATAATAATAATAATAACTAAGTCATGAAATAACACCATGCGAAATATAATAACAATAATAAAAATAATAATAATAATAACAATAATAATACTAACAACAATAACAACCATGGTTATTAAAACCGGACAGGACAGGCCGGTTCAACCGGTTGAACCACGAACCGATTGCCTAACCGGTTGGTTCAACTGCATAAAACAGGATTGAAAAAAAAATTGGGAAGAACCGGATTGAACCGGCCAAAACCGGATCTAGTTTAAAATAATTAATAAAATAAGTATTTTTTCATAAAAATAAAAAGTAAATAATCTAATAAATTTTATTTAACAAATAATTGATTTTTTTACTATTTAATCACATTTTAACTTAATGAAAACAATATAATTATCTAATAATTCAATAAAATACAATAGAATAAATTATTAAAATAGGTGAACTTAAAAATAATTTTCTATCCTTTTTTTTTAATATCACCTACAGTTATTGAATTATTTAATTTTTAAATTAAAACTCATAAAATAAAATATTTTAACAGAAAATACCTGATCAAGTAATAATTTAATAAAATAAAAGGTGAAAAAATATTATTATTAGTATATTTGAGGTATATGTTAAATGTTTTGATTGATTTTTTTTTGAGTAGTAGTATTTATAAAAATTATACTAATTAATAATATTTTAAAAAATAGAAAAAAAACCCGATCGAACCGGTCGAACCACGAACCCTCAGTCTTGCCGGTTCTTTATCCAGTCTGGTTTCAATAACATTGATAACAACAACAACAACAACAACAATAATAATAATAATAATAATAACTAAACAAGGGGAAGGCAATCAAACATGTAATAGAAAATAGTAATATTTAAATCTAAAATAATCACCAAAAATCATACCAACAAGAAAATCAATAGATCTAATTTTTCACACCCCAAAATCACATACATTTACCCATTTTCATACAAAAAACGAAATAAAAATTGAAAAATCATTTTAAGAGAACAAAACTCAAAAATATATGTTCATAAATGCAAGAAAAGAAATAAAATGAAATAAATAAGATGAAAGTAGAAAGTAATAATAGATCCAAGAATGTTTACCCTCAGAGTTAGGTAATATGGAAGCAAGATATCTCAATATATTCTCCTTGTCAAGATTCAAGAATAAACTCGAAAATATTCTAGAAAATCTTAAGTTTTTGTCTCTAAAAAAACTCAAGAACACCAAAAATTATAAGTGATTTTTTTGTATTTTTTGTTTAATTTGATGAGAAAACTCAAGCTAAGGAAATTAATTTTTCCTTTCTCAAGTTTTCAAACTCAACAAATATTTTTTAGATTTAAGAAAAATTAAAATGAATAAAGGAAGAAAGTTTTTAGATCTAAGAAAAAATCAAAGAAGAAAAGTTTTGATCTAAGAAGATTCAATTAAAATCAATGAAGAAACCTTTTTGATGTCTAAGAAAATAGGTTCTTATTATTCTTGAGAACACTTTTTTTTTCTCTCAAAACCCTTAGAAAAAAATCAATTCTTCTTCTCCTTACCAAATGAAATCCTCCTCCTGTTTTATTTTTTCAACCTCCCCTTTCTTCACCAAAGTCCTCCTCCAGATTTTTCAAAGACAAATCTTTCCCTAATTTCAACCAAAAACACCCAAAATTCAAAATAAAATCCCAAAAGTCAAATTTTTACAATTCATATTGTTATTATTATTTTTTAATTTTTTTTTGACTTTGACACCCACAAAATTTGACTTAACTTTTGTCAAAATTCAACAAAATCTCAAAAAATCACATAAAAAATCATTTTTTACCCAAAAAATATCAAAAAATCAATTTTCGGCCGAAATTGGCGAAACTGTGCGAGAGGGGCGGCCAGCAAAGGCGAGGCCGCGCGCGCGGCCAGCCTCGCGTGCTATTGAAATTTTTTTTTTATTTTTTTTTCAAAAAATGAAAACAAAAATTAAAAATAAAAATAAAGATAAAAGTAGAAATAAAAATAAAAATACAAAATAGAAATAAATATTTTAAAAGTGCTTTGAGATAGGAAAAAGGACTTGACAAGGAGACGATCAATCTTTATTTTCTTGCCTATGAATCGATCTTTATTTTCATCATTGGGTAATCCTGATCTTGGACCACCTTGAGACCCGGTGTCTACAGTTGCCCCCAATTTTGGAGAACCTAGAACTTAGGTGCCTAGGTGAGCCAAAATTCAGAAAAGAAGGAAAGAGACACGTACCTAAGGCGGTCACCCCCCTGCTGTACTGTCGTCTATGATCGTGGCATGATTTGTTCTTTGCCAGCTTATCGGCATGTGAAACCATGGCTGAACGATTGATAAACACCAGCTTGTAGGTGTGTGAAACTGTCAGGCTTTGAAGAATGTGATTGATAGAACACTAGCTTATAGGCATGTGAAACCATAGCTGAACGATTGATAGACACCAGCTTGTGGGTGTGCGAAACCGTCAAGATTTGAAGAACGTGATTGATAGAACACCAGTTTGTAGGCGTGTGAAATCACGGCTGAACGATTGATAAACACCAGCTTGTAGGTGTGTGAAACCGCCAGGCTTTGAAGAACGTGATTGATAGAACACCAGCTTGTAGGCGTGTGAAACCACGGCTGAACGATTGACAAACACCAGCTTGTAAGTGTGTAAAACCGCAAGGCTTTGAAGAACGCGATTGATAGAACACCAACTTGTAGGCGTGTGAAACCACGACTGAACGATTGATAAACACCAGCTTGCAGGTGTGTGAAACCGCCAGACTTTGAAGAATGTGATTGATAGAACACCAGCTTGTAGGCATGTGAAACCACGGTTGAACGATTGATAAACACCAACTTGCAGGTGTGTGAAACTGCCAGGCTTTGAAGAACATGATTGATAGAACACCAGCTTATAGGCGTGTGAAACCACAGCTGAACGATTGATAAACACCAGCTTGCAGGTGTGTGAAATCGCCAGGCCTTGAAGAACGTTATTGATAGAACACCAGCTTGTAGGCATGTGAAACCATGGCTGAATGATTGATAAACACCAGCTTGTAGGTGTGTGAAACCGCCAGGTTTTGAAGAACGTGATTGATAGAACACTAGCTTGTAGGCGTGTAAAACAACGGCTGAACGATTGATAAACACCAGCTTGCAAGTGTGTGAAACGCTAGGCTTTGAAGAACGTGATTGATAGAACACCAGCTTATAGGTGTGTGAAACCATAGCTGAACGATTGATAAACACCAGCTTGTGGGTGTGTGAAACTGCTAGGCTTTGAAGAACGTGATTGATAGAACACCAACTTATAGGTGTGTGAAACCACGACTGAACGATTGATAAACACCAGCTTGTGGGTGTGTGAAATCGTCAGGCTTTGAAGAACGTGATTGATAGAACACCAGCTTGTAGGCTTGTGAAACCACGGCTAAACGATTGATAAGCACCAGCTTGTAGGTGTGTGAAATCGCCAGTATTTCCTGCAAAATTAAAATTTCATATGCAAGGGTAAGTTATGCATGTGAACGTGCATATGCTATGCAAAATGTAAGTGACACCATTCACCCGAGCGGCCCAGGCATTAAGGTGCAGTAGCCTCGGCTGAAATGATTCATGGCCTGGTTTGTTTGATCATGCCCCCAAGGATCTAGAAGCATCATCCCGGCCTAGGGACTCTGACCCATGTCTTGGATCATGCATTACCTTGCCTAAAAGGGATTGTCTGAGGTGATGCTGCCTTATCGCTCCAGGCGCCGGAAGTCTATACCTCATCCGTCCGAAGGGAGGTCGTCCGAAGTGTCACCGCCTTATCGCTCTAGGTATTTGAAGTCATTGATTAACGGTAGTGCATCCCTTGTGGATTTTCACATTAACTTTTCTTAGTGGGAAATGTGTCCTTTCTGGATTTTCACACAATCCTGTGCCTAATTTTTTCCTGAAACGGATCCAACCTAATCCAGCGGCTTTTATTCATTTCATTTTTTATAGAACAGACTGCCTGTTTCCAGGTTTTCACCCTGCCCTTTGGCCTAACTTTTTCTTGGAGCTTCAGTTACGATTTTCATCTCTAACGATCCTCTTTTTTTTTATGCAGATAAAGTTCCTCACTGGCCACAGCAATAATAGATAAATTCCTTGCATTCAATGGGAAATGATGTATAGCCTTTTCGAAAGGAACTATATGACATTTATCGAACGAAAAGAATTGCTCCGAGCATATAATTGCATACATGTACATGTTTATGTGTGATTTCATTACACATGATCATTATTTAACAGTAGGCTTAAAATACCAGACCACATCTAATCCCGAGATGGATCTTGAAAGCATCAAAACTCCTGTTATCAATCAGCCCCCTCGGGTTTTCTTGATTGAACATTTTCTCTCAAAATTTCACTCATAAGCCTTTAGCCATGGAACCTTTTCAATCTATCAACATTGACCGGCTCCTTGAATTCATTTTCATCACCATCTGTCAGGATTGCGGCTCCTTTAGACAAAAGCTTCTTCAGAATAAAGGATCATTCCCAAGTCGATCTTAACTTGCCTCGAAAGTTCGGAACCCCTAGCCTCATCTGCTTGAAGACTAAATCCCCTTCCTTCAGGGGGTGTTTCCTGACTTTCTTCCCAAATGATCGAGCCAGTCTCTTTTGGTAAAGCTGGTTATGATAGTACGCCCGCATCCTATTTTCGTCCAACAGGTTCAACTGTAGCAACCGCTGTTGTGCCCATTCTGCTCCTGGTAGCTTGGCTTCCGTTATCACCCTCAAGAATTGGAGTTCGATTTTTACTGGCACAACTGCTTCTGTCCCATAAATCAGGGAGAAAGGTGTAGCTCCTGTGGAAGTTCTGGCAGTGGTCCTATAGCCCCACAGTGCGAAAAGTAGTTTTTCTGCCCATTCCTTATAGGTCTACACCATCTTGGCCAGTATCCTCTTCACATTCTTATTAGCCACCTCGACTGCCCTGTTGGCTTGTGGTCGATAAGGTGAGGACTTATGGTGCTAGATGGCATACTTCTTGAGCATCTGCTTAGTTTTAGCTTGGAATTGTACCCCGTTATCTGACACAATGTGGTGCAGGAGTCCATATCTACAAATCAGGTGTCATTCAATGAACCTGGCCATCTCTCGGGCACCCAGTTTCTTGAAGGATTCAGCCTCTACCCACTTAGTGAAGTAATCGATAGCGACCACAATAAATCTATGCCCGTTATAGGCTATCAGATGTATTTCTCCTATGATGTCAACCCCCCAAGCTGTAAATGGCAAGAGAGATGTAAGGTTGTATAACTCTGAAACTAGCAGGTGTCTTAGGTTGGCATACTGCTGGCATAGTTAACACTGTTTCACATATTTAGAGCAATCCATGTCCATTGTCAGCCAGAAGAACCCCTGTCGCATGATTTTCTTTGCCTAAGTTAGACCATTCATATGGGCTCCACAGACCCCTTCATGGGTCTCCTCCATAACCCTCTTGGCCTCATTCTCATCTAAGCACCTTAGTTGTATGCCATCAGCTTGCCTCTTGTATAGCACACCATCTACACTGATGAACTCGGTGGACAGTTTGCAAATCATCCTTTAGTCCTTTTTAGTGGCCTCTTCTGGGAATACTGACTTTTCCAAATAATTCTGGACATCGTAGTACCATGGCTTTCCGTCAGTAGCCCCAAGTCCCCGACCTGGCCAGTTTTAAAGTACGGCTTGTTTTAACTAGAAATGAGTACAAGCTTCATGGCTATTCCTTCTAGGTTATCCCACATAGACACTAGGGTGGCTAGGGCATCCGCTAATTAGTTCTCATCTCGGGGCACATAGTTAAAAGTGCAGATTTCAGACTGACCACTTAGTTCCTTTAAGCACCTTACATATGGTAATAGTCGTTCTTCCTTGATGGACCATTCACCCCTGACCTGATGGATTACCAAGGATGAGTCTCCGAAGACCTCTACTACTTTTGCCCCCACGGCTGAGAGCGCCTCCAACCCGAAGATGTAGGCCTCGTACTCAGCTTCGTTATTGGTGGCTCTATATCTCAACTTCTTAGCCAAGGGGAGCTTCTTACCCTTTGGGGTTACCAAAACTACTCCCGCTTTGGCTCCCTTGCTATTCACTGCTCTATCGAAGTACATCTGCCACTTCTGCACTGTAATGGCTACCACATCCTCATCCGGAAACTTATATTCCAATTGGTCACCTTCAACTGGATGGTCGACTAGGAACTCTGCAACTGCCCAACCCTTAATGGTCTTTCTGGTGATGTACTCCACATCAAATTCTTGTAGCAATATCAACCATCTCCCCATTTTTCCTAGCAAAGAGGGTGCCTTCTTAAGATACCGGAGAGGGTTTTGTTTGGCAACCGCTTGCACCTTATAGGAATGGAACTAATGCTTCAGTTTCTTCGAAGCCCAGATCACTGCCAAATAGATCTTTTCCACCTCGATATACTTGCCTTCATAAGAAAGGAATTTCTTACTAAGGTAGTAAACCGCAAATTCAACCCTGAATTCATCTTCTTGGGCCATCATAGCGCCTACGGAATTCTCCTCTATTGCTAGGTAAAGGATTAATGGTTTAATTGGCTGTGGCGGCCACAGAACAGGGGGGTGCAGAAGGTACTCCTTGATAATATCGAAAGCTTTTTGGCAGTCATCATTCCACCGAACTGGCTGATTCTTTCTGAGGAGCTTGTAGATCGGTTCACATACCGAAGCAAGCTTGGAAATGAACCTGCTGATATACTGTAGTTTGCCTAAAAAACTCCTAACTTCTTTTTCCTTCTAGGGTGTTGGCATCTCTCTGATTGCTCTAACCTTATCGGGGTCCACTTTAATTCCTCTCTGACTCACCACATGGCCTAACAGCTTACCCGAGGTAACTCCAAAAAAGCATTTCTTAGGGTTAAGGCGAAGATTATACTTGTTAATCCTCTAAAAGAACTTCTCCAAAGTCTCAAAATGTCCCTCTCGAGTGACTAGCTTGATCATCATATCATCGACATACACTTCCACCTCTTTGTGGATTAAGTCATCAAGGATCTTGGTGGCCATTCTTTGGTACGTTACTCCTGCATTTTTCATTCCAAAAGGCATAACCCTATAGGTGAATGTACCCCACTCGGTGATGAAGGCCGTCTTAATTCAATCCACGGTCTTATTGAGGATTTGGTTGTACCCCGCATACCCATCCACAAAACTGTACATCATGCAAGCGGCCGCACTATCTACTAGCACATCAATGTGGGGCAAAGGAAAGTCATCTTTCGGGCAAGCTTTATTCAGGTCCCGGTAGTCAACACACACTCAAACCTTTTCGTCCTTTTTGGCTACATGGACAACATTAGCTAACCATGTTGGGTACTGAACCTCTACTAGGAACTTGGCTTCAATCTGTTTGTGCACCTCTTCTTTTACCTTTTTTGCCCACTCTGGTCTGAGCCTTCTGAGCTTCTGTTTGACTGGCTTGTATTCTGGATAGGTTGGAATGGCATGTTCGGTAACTTCTTGGTCAATTCTCGGCATGTCTTTATAGGTCCAGGCAAAGACTTTTTCATATTTTTTTAATATTCTCTCAAATTTTAACCTCTCTTCAGGAGTTACATCTGATGCTATCAATATTTCCTTTGGGTTTTCTAAAGTTCCGAGATTAAATGAGGTAGTATTAGTTGAGTCAATGTCAAATATGAATGATTCATGCTCGTGATTATGTGTAATAAAATCATGAGAAACATCGCACAAGTAAGCAAAGTTGTTCATCTTATTGAAATACTAAGAATTACAAGCATAATTATCAAATAGTTCAGGAATGAAAAGTACATCAGAAAAGCTATCATTAACATCTTCCACTGATGTTGGCACTAAATTCGATGGTCCACCGTCTTGGTTGTCTGCGATCTTTAGGTTCTCTAATTCTGACACCGCCGCCTCAACTCCCACTTTTTCTTTGCCTTTCACCCGGGTGGCCAGCAAACTGTCACTGACAACCTCTTCAGGAACTTTTCGATCCCATGCCAAACTTTGATTGAGGATCTCCTCATCCCAGAAACCTTCTACCGACTTAACTATTCCGCCGGACCAGTCAAAAACATCGTTAAAGATCTCGAAACCTGGGGTAATCTTGTCCCCAATCCACTATGGCTCGGTCTCCCCACAATAGACGCATGCTGACGCAGCTAGCATGAAACTCTTTAAAATATGCGGGATCTCCGCAGGCTTCTTCTCAAGCTTGTTCTTTTTAGTTTCAGTAGTATAGCCTAAATTCCCTCTATCCTTTTGCCCCCTTGTAGCGACGGGTGCCTAAGGCCCTTGTGAATTCTTGTCCAAACCAGCCCCTGGGAGGAAGTTTATCCTTTTCATCATATTGACGACCTGAGAGCTTACTATCGAACCATCTTCTTCATTCATCATGGCCACATGGAATCTGCTGAAGGGTTGGTTAGAGATCCTGAGGACTGATACTTGATTATCACTGGCTGCCTTGATTGTTACGACCTGACCCTCATAGGGGATTCTGATCATTTAGTGAAGGGTTGATGGAACCCCTCCCAGCTTATGAAACTAGGGCCTCCTTAGTAGCACAGCAAAGTTGGTCGAGATAGGCAGGACAACAAATTCAGCTTCAGTCTCAACTGGCCCAGTTTTCACCTGTGCCTTGAGGGTCCCTGCGGCTTGCCTCCTTGAATTGTCATAGACGGTGATAGTCAGGTCGGATCTGCTCAACATGCCTTCATTCATCCCGAAGGCAGATAGTGCCACAAACGGGCATACATTAATGAAAGACCCATCATCCACCATAACGCAGGCCGTGTGCTTGCCATTAATTTGGGCTCTGATATACAAAGGGCAGTTGTGATTACGACCCTCGATTGGTAGGTTGGCATCGGTGTAGACTATATTCTCTCCAAATTCCCCTTTTACCATGCCCAATAACTCGGTGGGTGAAATAGTGGTGGCGACTGTTGATTCGCATAAGGCTTCTACTAGCTTCTGCCTGTGACTCAGGGACTGCCTTAATAGGTCCCATACCGATATTTGAGCTGGCGTCTTCCTCAACTATTTTAAAACCTGGTTCTCTTCCGGCTATTGCTCCACGGTTGGGGGAATTGGGTCCTATTGTCTCTCAATCTCTGGTACCACTCTCCCACTTTGAGTGACAGCCTGTAGCTTTTGCACCTTCTCTTCACCTTCAGAGTTCTACAACTCCTCCGGCTCGTTAACTTCTTCAGCCTCACTCTCACTGGTTGAATCCCAACACTCTATCATGCTAACTTGAGGTTTCTCTTCACTAGCCCCCTGCTCGAGATGGATAACAGCCATATAGTCATTGCCATAAAGGTCCCTTAGCACATACCACTCCTGCATACTAGCACCTATCATAAAAACGAGCAGAGGAACAGCATTATACCCAGCTTTCATTTTCTTTTCCCTCTTCTCGGGGTCAAAAATCTGTTTACTATCGATAAGGTCTTGGACTCGATCCCTTAAAGTTCTGCAGTAGTTAGTGAGATGGCCGGTGTGCTGGTGAAAAGCACAATATTGATCCCCCCTATGGTTTAGCTGGCCATGATTCTTAGCCGGCTTGGCTAGCAACGGCTAAAGCTTTTCTTCTTTCATCAATCTGTCTAAAACCCAATATAACGATCTTCCCAAATTTGAGTACTGTCTCTGGCTCGCATCAGTGGCTGAAACTTTCGCTGTCGTGCCCACTCGATTACTGCTGCTTCCGGTACTACTCAACTTACTTCCTCCTTGAGGCCCATAATTCTTCCAAGTAAAATTATCATTGCTGCCCTTCTTTACTAGGTATTCTGCCTCGGTTTCTATGGCTATATCTTTCAAGGATTCCCAATCCTTAAGCCCTTTCATCTTAAGCCCTTCCCTCAAGTACGGGCTTGCGTTCCTGATAAACAGCCTAATTTGATCCGACGTATCGGGCTTTCTCTTCATCTCCATCACCCGATTCCTCCATCGAGTGAGATACTCGTTAAAAGACTCCCCAGACTTCTGCTACAACAGCTCTAGGTCCTTCAGCGTGATCTCCATCCTAGTACTGCAATCATAATACCTTAGAAACTCTTCGGTCAATAAGTCCCAATCTTCTTTGAATCTTCTGTCCAACTCATGATACTAGTCAATTGCAGCCCCCGTAAGACTCAAACAGAAGTACTCAATTTTTTGCTTTTTAGTTAAGGTTGTCCCCTTCATTACCAGATCATCACTGTTCAACTCCCGATCTTCAGGGTTCATTTCCCTTCCCACAGTTAGCATCCTCGTCATAGCCTCGAACTTTTTCTCCATCTTTTTCCACATTGCCTCCTCAACTTTAGGTATCTTTCCCTTTATTGAGACTGGGCCCTCCAGGCCATCTTCAAAGGAATCACTGTCAAGGTCTACAATCCTTTTAGGTTTGGGTGCACCCCTAGGTTTAGCCACTGGTGGGCGTAAAATCACTGGAGGATCCTTTTTACTCGGATCTTACCTCTCTTGTCCTACTACAGGAGCAACTGGTGGCTGCCTAGCGGGCTATGTCATTATGGGAGCGACTGATGGCTGCCCAGCAGGCTGTGTCATTATAGTGGTCAAATTCCCCATCATTGTCATTATTCTATTTTTGAATTCCTCTAATCTCCTATGCATTTCCTTAGCAACTAATGCACGGGTAGCCTCAGACTCTCTAGAAGGATCAGCCATACTGGATGTTACTGAAAAATCTGAAGATGAAGTCTCACTGCTTTTTGAATCTAAATCGCGAACTGATACCCCTCCAGACAACTCTGAGATAGGATTCCTTATCAGCCGCCCACTAGGATCTCTAGACCATCCGAATGAATCTGTGATGGTTGTATAACTCACTTTATTAGAATGATGCATGAATAACGTATATGATGCATGATCGTGAGCTATGCAACACGTCACAACCACATACAACCAAGTAGATTCTTCCAACCTTTTAACTCCCACACACGAGGTCAATTGGTCTTTTCCTAGATGGGCTTAATCCATGGGTCAACAGGGGACCCGAGGAATGTGAATAGTGATTGGTGGAGAACCGACAGCACAACATCTCTTAAAGATGCGCATACGTATGAGTTTTGGCCATTATGTATTTGGACACTTCAACCAAATAAAGGTGAACCTACAGGAGCATGAAAGCCTTTGAAAAATGACCACTTAAATTTGTTTGATTTTGTTTTATATATGACGGTCCACATGACAAGCATTGTATTACGGTTCATTTTACCTAGGGAAAGTATCTATTATCATTACATGAGCTTTGGTCAGGGTGATGTTACTTTAAGGCTACCTAAGCATGGTCCCTGCCAACGGGTCTAGCTCATTACGAGAGTAACGATCGGTCGGGTCTCCATTTGATATACCAAAATGTAGTAGGCTTGGGCTAGTGATTATCCTTAACACTTTCCTACATTGAGTGAATGTAGGGTCGTGCTTTGGGAACGCACTAGGGTAAGAATAGGGACCACACTAGCATAGGTTTAAGGCTCTAAAATGATGCAATGCAATTTTCGAAGAGAGATAAAATTTTAGGTTTTAAAAACTCGATTATATATTTCAACCAAGACACTTTCAAAGCAAAGTCACAAACAGTTTCCAGTGGAGTCACCACTATAACGCGCTCCGAAACCTAGCAAAGGCCCTCGTAGGCGAGACTCGCTTTTAGGGCTCGAGGGATTGGTTCATATTTTTTGATCTTGGGTGCCATGAGACATATTGGAATCCCTACCCAATAGAACATTGGGAAGTTCATCTAGTCTCATAGTACCTTTAGACACCTTTGAGGTATTTTGGAGTCACCACCCAATTTACGAGAAATTGGAAAAAGTCGTCTAACCTCTATGGTCTAAACTAGAGATGGTGTTCGAAACTTCACTCTTATTTATGCCTTGGTTAATTTATAAATGAGTTTTTAGATTGTAAAATTTTATCTCTCATCCCACACGATTAATACAATTTATTTAAGGCGCACTTCAAGCATCGAGAAAGCGGTAAAAGAATGATATAAACAAAGCGGTAAACACACAAAACCATGCCATTTACAAGGAAGAAATTGGGACAAAATACAATCCCAAATAAAAGAAAATCAAATAAAATTAAAGTGAAAATTAGGACATAATACAATCCCAAATAAAAGCTAAATAACATTGCCCCAAAAATAATTAATTATAAGGGCCCACAAGATATATGAACATAAATTTAAAACAAACAAACAAAGTCAAGCATAAAAAATAACATACATAAATCGGAATATTTATTTGGTTTAGAAATATTGGTTCCTTCATGCTCACTTAAAAATAGATCGAAAAGTTATATTGATTGTTGGATTAAAAACCGGGATGAGTGATCCCATTTTGGAAAACTTAACTCTTCGTTTTATTCATGACATTTTACATTTCTTGGCTAAAATGAGGGACATTGATCCCAATTTTATTAATAAAATCCCAATTTAGTTATAAAAATATTTTTGTAATTTTTTATCTTACATGCGTATAAAATAAAAATATTTTATTTACAAACAAATATAAACACAGATAGAGGATAGGAAAGGTCTCACCCAAACGATGTGGTCTCCTATGCATTGCAACCGTTTCATTTGGTCACAAAAAATGCTCAAACAAATAAGCACGATATTTTTAGCCCCAATAAAAAAATATTAGCAATAATTCCAAAATCAATTAAAAATAAAAGTAAAGGAAATCTAGTATAAAATTAATACACAAATAGAATATAAAGCAAGTTAAATTAAATATATTGATTTAATATAAGAACGTCACACATAAAAAACGATAATTAAAAATCATGCAAAGTATGGTAATAATAATAATAATAATAATAATAACAACTAAGTCATGAAATAACGCCATGCGAAATATAATGACAATAATGAAAATAATAATAACAATAATAATACTAACAACAACAACAACAACAACAACAATAATAATAATAATAATAATAATAATAATAACTAAACAAGGGGAAGGCAATCAAACATGTAATAGAAAATAATAATATTTAAACCTAAAATAAATATCACCAAAAATCATACCAACAAGAAAATCAATAGATCTAGTTTTTCACACTCCAAAATCACATACATTTACCCATTTTCATACCAAAAACGAAATAAAATTTGAAAAATCATTTTAAGAGAACAAAACTCAAAAATATATGTTCATAAATGCAAGAAAAGAAATAAAATGAAATAAATAAGATGAAAGTAGAAAGTAATAATAGATTCAATAATGTTTACCCTCAGAGTTAGGTAATATGGAAGCAAGACATTTCAATATATTCTCCTTGTCAAGATACTGAAGGCGAGGTAGATGCCAAGGACGATCCGCAAGCTTTGAAATTTTGTTATAAGTTGATAATATTCTTTTGTTGGACATTATGTATATAAATGGAGTTCTATTGCATGTATAACTTTTGTATTGTAAACCTTACCTTTACACTGCTTTGGTTGTATTAAAGAGTTTATTAAAATGATTCAAGATAATACTTCTATTTTGCACTATTTATGTCCTATTCCTGTACACTCTCTTATCCTCTTAGGAGGTATAAGGGGTGTTACACGACAAGTGACACCGAGATGCTGCCAAAATGATACTTGAGAGCATGTAATGTGAAACACTCCAAACAAAATCTCCACATGACATTTAGAACATGAAAAGTTACTGTTATCATGCACGTGATTAAAAGCCGGACCAGTGAAGCAAAAAGGATCTTTGTATTCGCTTCCGCAAAATTTTTGCACTGCAAGAGATATGTACCATATTTATGTTTATGTTACCTCCATTTATTCTATTTCCCTTCAATTTTAAACGTAGATAACTAACTTTAAATGCCAATTAATTAAAGTCTCTAGCCTACAAAATGAGTTAAATAGAATCTAAACCTAGAAAAAATAATAGAATCAAAATCCTATAGAAAAATTTAGAATTAAAGATAATAAAAAGTCCCTAAAATAATTAAAAGATCGTTTTAAATAGGGAGTTAATCCTAATTCAAAGAAGATCCTAATTTTAATTTATATATGAGTTTTAATTAAAATAGAAATAAGAAAGTTAAAATTCATTCGGAACAAGAAATCACTGGAAAACGCACATTTTTGGGCAAAAACAAGAGTCATGGCCCTTACTCATAGAGTAACTTCAGTAACTTTTGAAAAACTAATTCACACCCATGAATTATAAAGTCACGGCTGTGAATCTGCTATTTTCCATTTTGTGCATTCTTTTGGTCCAATGTTCAGGCTTTCGACCACGAAATAATTATTCATGGTCAGTAGACTTTTGGCCTTGAATTTTAAAATCATTTTTCAACTTAAAACTAGGGATGATCATGAAACGGGAATTTTCCGTCCCCGGTGGGGACCTGGCTAAAACGGGGTGGAGAATCCCCGAATTTTTCCCCCGCGGGGACGGGGGTGGGGAGAAGAAATTCCCCGCCCTTGAATTCGTGGCGGGGAGGGGGAACGGGCAGGGACCCTCGCTCCAAAAAAATTAATATTTTATTATTTTATATATATATATTAAATTATATATATATATATATATATATATATATATATATATATATATATAATATTTTCAGGTTGATATTCGTCGGTGTGGAACTTGTCCAAATGATGTTATTAATATTTGAATTATATGGAAGTTTACAGATATTTGTATTTTAATTGTATGAGATATTTATAAATATTTGTATTTAAATTGTATAAGATGTTTTTAATTTTAAGTCATCAATTATTAAATTTTGCAAGGAAAATTTTGTGAAATATTTTTGATTCAGGTCAGGAATCTCCATCGAGGTCGGATATTCTCATTAGAGTTGGGTATTTTTATTGGGGATGGGGATCCCCACCGGGGACGGGGAACACTGCCCCGCCCCGCCCCATGATCACTCCTACTTGAAACCCTATGGTGGACCCGGTCACTCTTGATTCCTTCGAATTTTTGTTCCCATGACAATAACATTTATAATTAGGTATCATCTAAATAAGGGAGTTGTAAAATTCAGCGTCTGCGTGTATATTATGAATATAGATTTTATAATTTGATGAATATAAAAAAATGATTATGATAAAAAAAAAAAAGGACATGCATATTATAAATAAGGATCTAAGTAAGAAATAAGGTGATTAAAGTTAAAATATGAATTTGATGTCTAAGCCATAATTGAAAAGATAATTAATTACAAAGAAATATAAATTGATATCAAACATGATTGTAGACCTAGCAAATGGGTCGACATCGGGTGGCTTTGGGTACGTGTCATTTTGAATAAGTTATTTTCGATTTTAAATTTTTTCAATCATTATTTTTTGGATTTTGGGTTGGGTCCCTTATTTTTCAGGTGGAATCTTGGGTCACAATTAGGACTAAAAAATGGATCAAAATTATAAATCGAATCATAAACTATTCGATATATTTGATTCAGTTTTTAGTTTAACCAGTTCGATTTTGACTTTTTCAATATTTCAAGTCAGCTTTGACTTTTTCGGTTTTTCTACTTAAAATACGTAATTTACATCATATATAATTATCATATTGGTCAATTTAACTTTTTTGGTGTCATAAATCAATTTTGCTTATCAAACTTCGTCAAACATTTCACTATTCACTATGAAACCATAACCCGAATTTTATTTTAAATTTTAAGCACCTCAAATGAACTTATTTTTACCTCAAATTTAATTATCGGGATTGTATCAAATGGCAATATTCATAGCCCAAAAAATATTATTCTTGTCTTGGGTAGCACTATTTATTTCAGAAACTACTATTCAAGGTCCAAAATATACTATTCACAAATTCAAAATTTTTGGAATTTTATATTCTCTTTTAGATTTGAGATGCTATAATTTGATGAGAAAAAAAAAATCGAAAGAGTAAGATTAAGTAGCAGAGTGACGCAAGATGATGGATGAACCGTGAGTAATAAAACAATGACGGATTATAGCATGGAGTGAAAGAAAGATAAAATAGAAAAGCAAATAATAGAAATAGTGAAATACAATATACACTGTATGCCATTTAATTATTATTTTCTATTTCACATTTTTTTCTTTTGTTTTATTTTTTGCTGCTCATAACATAACCAATTAGACATTTTTTTCAATTAAATCTAATTTTTACATAAAATTGAAATGACAATATTAATAAAATGGTGTAGTGTTAATATATATATATATATATATATATATATATATATATATAATTTATAAATAAATATGACATAAAATAAAATTTAATTGAAAAAAATTGGGTCATGGGTTCATATAGGGTCGGATCAGGTTTCAAATATTTTCAAACAGATTTTTGGATTTCAGGTTCAAATCAGATTTAACTCTAAATTTTTCAAGTCATTTGGGTTTCCTCTATATTCAAATTTAGATTTAGGTTACTATTTTGGAATGAGTTTGAATCGAATTTTTAGATTGGGTAAAAAATTATTAGGTCTAAACATGAGTCATTATCAAATATGTTGTAAGGTGTTAAAAGAATAGAGAGCACCGTCCTAATCTTAACATTCGTTGGATTTAGATTGATGGTTGCATTTTCTTTAAAATATATATGAAAGAAAGTCAAGAAGAAAGAATATGAATACCAATAATACATGACAGAAATTTAAGGAAATATAAATACCAATATATAATAAATAAGAGAAATTTAAACAAATACAAATACGAGGGTGAATCAATTGGGTAGTGTTTAAATGCACCGAGTTAGAGTTGGTAAATTTGGCTTAGCTCAAAAACTTTGCACAAATCCGCCTGAAAAAATAGATCCAAATTCAATCCAATTCAGAAACATATCTATCTAAACCAACTCAAAATTACCCCATTAAATTTTGATCTAGATTGACATATTTCATGTGTCCCAATGGGCATCAACTGCACCAACAGAGTCGATCTACCAAATTTATACCAAGGGCAATTTTTTCATTCCAAACATGCCCAGCTCGATCCCAACCATCTAGACCCAAGACTGACCTGACCCAAACTCGGCCTTACCTATATTGACTCACCCCGAACTCAGCCCATCCTAAACTCAGCCTATCTAGACGCAACCCCAGCTCGAATGAGACCTGAATTTTATTTATACATGCTTGTGTGAAAAAAAAATCTTCAAATTTCCATTAGGCTCAGTCTGGCATGAAACCAATCCATCTCAATTCGACCCGAACTCGATCCATTTCGACCCGAACCCGACCAACCATAAGTCAATCTGGATTTTATTTATGCAAAATTGTGCAGAAAATCTTCAAATTTTGTTTAGGCTAGACCTGAACCCGATTCATGCTAGTCCGGCCAAAACTCGACCAATACCAAATCCAGCCCACCCTAGCCCGAAATAGGCTTGTATTTTTTTTATACAGTTTTCTGTAAAAAATTCTTCAAATTTCGGTCAGACTTAGTTCGAACTCAATCGAGTCCAGCCTAAATCAGGCATAGATCGAAATAAGCCTAAATTTTATTTATACAAGCTTGTGCAGAAAAAAAAAATCTTCAAATTTCGATTAGGCCTGGTTTGAATTCTATCCATCCGACCTTGCCTGAACCTGATCCATTATGGCTTGGCCTGAACCCGGCTGCACTAAATCTAACCCAGTCCAGCCCGAAGTAGTACTGTATTTTATTAATGTAGGCTTATGTAGAAAAAATTTTAAATTCCGATTAGGCCCTATCTGATCCGAATTTGGCCCATCCTGATCCGAATCTAGCTCAGCTCAAAATAGGTATGGATTTTATTTATGTAGGCCTATGCAAAAAAAAAACAATTAAATTTCAGTTAGACCCAGCCTAAATTTGGCCTGAAGTCGACCCATCTCTGCCCAGCCTGAACTTGGCCAGTACCAAATCCAACCCAGCTTAGCTCGAAGTAGTCCTGTATTTTATTCATGCATATTTGTGAAAAAAAAAATTCAAATTTTGATTAAAACCGATCCATCCCGACCCAGCCCAAGCCAAACTAAGCCTATAGTTTATTTATGTAGGCTTAAGTAGAAATAATCTTCAAATTCAGGTTAGGCCCAACTCGGTCCATCTCGACCCGAACTGAACTCGATCAAGCCCAGCCTAGCCCAAAGTAAGCCCATATATGATTTATGCAAACTTGTGTAGAAAAGGAATTTTTAAATTTCGGTTAGACCAGATGCATCTTGCCCCGGCCCGAGCCAAACCTAACCCAGCGCAGCCTGAAGCAGCTTTGTATGTTATTTATATAGGTTTGTGCAAAAAAAAATTTCAAATTTCGATTAGGCCCAATCTGAATCCAACCCATCCCGGTTCGGCCCAAACTTGGCCCATTCCATTTAGTTTGTCATAATTGTATAAAGAGTGAATTTTCATAAAAAAAAAAAAAAAGCATTAAATGGTTAACCCATAGCTTCACCTATTATCTTCAAAATTTGAAAAATTTGTATTTTAATTTGACGAATGGATGGAGGTTTTTTCGACAAATTTTAGGATAATCATAGTTGTATATGTTTAATTTCTTTTTTAACGGTTAACTAGTAATTAATGGTTAACTAACCGCATTTTGCGATTAACTGGTTGTTAATAGATGAACTTGAATTTTGATTTTGAAAAATTGATATTAATGGACTGAACTTAAAAAATAGGCGATGGACTGATAGCTCTAATTTTTTTATATGGTTTTTTTAAAGTTAGGTTGTTCGTGTGCTCAATTCCTATTAATGTTTCTAGAATTGGACTGCATGTCGAACCGGCATTATCAACTGATTCATGATTCAAGCGGTTCAATTGGAATTCAATTGAATTTTTTATTTTTTTAAAAATACAATTATTTATAAAAAATAAATATAAATATGACATCAAACAAATTCCAAAATAAAAATATAATATCCTACAACGGTACGGACTTTTAATTTTTCAAATTCTAATTCTTCGTTTTAGTTAAATACAGCTTTTGTCTATCTCAACTTGCTGAGGAAAGAGTTGTGGTGGGTCCGGTCCCGTTTTCAAGTTCCCAATCCAACATGGCACCGTGAACCTTTAATTGTGATAGAATCTAGGGTTCTATGATCGATTATGAGTGGAATTAAGGCTCTAGGTTGATCCTATCTAAGCGAGCCGCATTCATAACACTTTTTTTTCTATTTTTTTTTTTATTGCATGGTAAAAATTATTTTTTAATATATTTTTTCACTTAAATTATTACTTTATAAAATTTAAAAAATATTATTCATTTCATTACATTTCATGTATCACTTCACTTTTATTATTTTCATTAGAATTAAAAAATATTAATTAAAGTTAAATTTATGATAAAATTAAATAATTCAATACATAATCTTAAATTTAATTAGTCAACTTTTATTGAAAAAGAAAATTGAATTAAAAAAATAAAATAAAATTTCATTGTAAGTCTAAGATTTCGATTGGAGCAAATAAATTTAAATTATAAAATTCATTTACAAATGCAAATGAATTTCATATGAAATTCATTTGTAATTGAAATAAAATTACTAAAATATAAAATTAAAAATGAATTTCTTATTTTTATACTTAGAATAAATGAATAAAAATTCATTTCTATTTTATTTCCTGAAATATTTACAATACCAATTTTGATACTTTTTTCCAATTATTTACAATAAAAAAAAATTAACAACCATTAATTATCATTTTAAAATTTTCGATAAATACTGAATCAATAATAATATAATTTTTTTTTAAAAAGTCATATATATATTAACATTAAGTACAGAATAGTGATAGGGGAGAAAAAAGAACAGTCATGATAGAGAAAGAAGAACATACTACGTTAACTTTATAAGGATAATTTATTTTTAACAAATAATCAAAAGGTTATTATAGTTTTTTTTTAAAAAAAATAATCCTTAAAAATGTGAAATTCAGTTGCAAATTTCACCTATTTTGAGTGAATTTTGTGAAAGTATGATGAATTTTATGGATTTAAATTCAATTACATGTTTTTTTTGGTATTCTAAGCATAAAAAATTAAAAATTAAAAATAAATTTCATAAAATTTTATAAAATTCATTTGTTACAAGCGGAGTTTAAAAGTGTCATTAAAAGTCTAAAAATATCCAATAAATAAAATTTATATTTTATTAAAAAATAATAAATAAAATAAAATGAAAAAAATAAATTTTTAACGACTCACAGGTTGACACTACAATAATACTACTTTCTGCAAAATTAAATTTTAAGAAAAAATTTTCAGACCAATGTCAAATCGATGACGCTGACTTGCATCCAAACTTATACTGGCATATTAAATGCTGATTTTTTTCTTCGCCAAAAGAAACATGCTGATTTTTAATTCAAGTTTAGTCAAAAATATTTACAGAGGCACACCTGCAATTTATTTTTTGTAAATATATATTATAGTTGAGGGTAATTTTTTGTATATATATATATATATATATATATACAAAAAATTACCCTCAACTATAATATATATATATATATAAATTATAATAGGAATCTTTTAATTTTTTTAAGTGTTCTCTTTTAAATTTTGAGTGTCCCGATATTTTTAAACACGTAAATTAAATTAAAAATTTATTTATAAAGAAATATATTAAGTGTTAAAAATTTAAAATATTTATGACTAAAATAAAAGTAACAATGATAAAGTGATTAAAATTTTTATGTAATAAATAATATGGTGTGAAAGAATTAAAATTAGCGATTTAAGAGTAAATAAAAAGGGATTAAAATGAAAATTTAATCTGTTCAAAGACAAAAATTGCGTCTTTTTTGCCACTCCACTTCTTCTTTCTTCTTTTCTTCTCTCTTCTTTTCTCCTGTTATTTTCAGTTATTTTTTTCGATAAATTTTTAATGAGCCAGGATCTCGCTGACCTTGAATTTTGGCTCCGCCATTTACAGTAATATCATATTTTGAAATTTTTTAAAAAATATATTATTTTCAAAAAATAAAAATCTTCTATAAGCGTGTAAAAGTTAAAAACGAATGTTGCTTTCTTAATTATTTAGTGCTGCATTTTGCGAGCATCCTTCACTATTGAAATGTACTTGTATTATTATCTTTGTCATTGGCAGCTTTTGGAGTAAGTTTTCAGTACAATCGCTCTTATGGTGCACGGCCTTTTTCAGTCGTCAATCAGTTTGATGAACAGCCGATCAATGGCTGAAAAAGCCCCTGAAAGGTATCACTGTCAAGCTTTTAGCCTTTAAGGGTGATGGAGTGAATTTACTGAATAAGCTCCTCGGGAGTCTCATGATTAACATGGTGTAGTACCAAGAATATCATCAAAGGAAATGCTACAGGACGATGAGATTTACATTGCATGAATTATTTTTTCTTAATTAGAAATTTTAAATCAAGTTATGGAAGAAAAATCTTTAAATAATTAAAAAATAGTATTCTTCTTTTTTATGATATGTCTAGCTTAAATTTAAATTAATAATATCAATAAATTTTAAATACCATGTGAATTAAGCTACGGGAAGAGTTTTTAGGCAAATGTAATGAAATAATCATTATGAATTTCACACACCTCTCTGCTATATGCTGTATCACCCAGGACAATACATGAATAATAATCACACCGAATATAAATATATGGCTTATGTCATTGCTTTAATAAGAAAGCATGGATGAGCCCATAATTGGGTTTCAGAAAGGCCTTGTGTTCATGGTTTTGAAGCTGAGTTAATGAGTTTGTTGCTGAAATCCCACAATTTAGTAGCCAGTAATTCATCCCTTGCATATGTGCTTGGTTGTACCTCATTGCAGTCCGCAAAATATTTTCCACTCACACCTTTCAAACTTGGGTGCAGTGCCACATAACATGTCGTAGCTGCTCCCTGGATTTCCATTAACAGCAAACTTAGAAATGAGATTGAACCATTATTGTTTACAGCTAATAAGTTGAAAGAAGGAATATAACACCTGAGGTACATTCTTCCACAAGATATAGCTAAAGATTTTCAATATCCCTGCAAAAAATAAAAATAAAAAGCCAAAACTTTCGAATTTGATCATACTCTTCCAAAATAAATCCTTTAAGGGAGAAAGCTTATGGTCCTTCTCTGCATTTGGTATTTTCGATTTTTTAACTGTCAAATTAACTAATAATACTATCTGAAACATATGATATGAGGGTCAAAATGTGAAAAAGCACTGTACACGAGAGAGTAAGTTAGCTAATGTCCTTTTTGCACAAAAAATTGGTTAATAGAAGTAGAAGAGAAGACATACTCATTAGTAGCGCAGAATGTCTCATGAGGGGGGTCATAATCAATCCTGGATGAACTACATTGGCTGTGATATTGACGCCCTCATCCTGAAAATTCAAGAAATTGATTAACATTGTGAGATCACATAGTTACTACCTTTTTTATTTACTGAATTACTTATTGTGTCAATCACAATTTTAATATACCTGAAACCGACGATTAAGCTCATTGGCGTGGAGTATGTTTGCCAATTTGGATTGCCCATATGCTCTTTTGTCATTGTAACTATAGCATAAATTATGTTTTAAGTCAATTTTTGGTCTAACTGAAAAATTAACTACATTGAAAAATTGTGAAAAAAGAAAAGAGAACACATACATTCTCTTATTATTGATGTCATCAAATTTAATTCCACCTTTGTATGTATGGATATGTGCAATTGATGACAAATTAACAATCCTACCCTCAATACCAGAGGTCCTAGCAGTTTCTTTCATTTTGTCTAGGAGAAGGTTTGTCAAGAAGAAATGACCTGCAAGTCAAAGTGAAAGTATAATGAAATTAACTTTAACTGAATTAAAGATTAATTTAGTTGGAATTAGGTGAGCATGGTCGGTTAACCGGTCCATGAGCTCCAATCCATGAACCAGTCTATTAATATCGGTTTTTTGAAATTTCAGTCCATTAATATTGATTTTTTGAAATTTCAGTCCATTAAGCAGTCCATTACCATCGGTTAATTAACCAGTCCATCGGTTTCGGATTTTCGGATCGGTTACCCAATATTTTTCGGTTAACCACTATAATTATAAATATATTCATAAATAAAATTAAAATCTTCAAGATACTTAAAAATTAAAATTTTTTCACTATAATATAACATTATTGTTGTTAAAATAAAAATATTTTGTGGATATAAGCAAATTTGTTTTTAAAAATTAATATTTAATAAGTAAATATATTAATCGGTATAATCACTTTTAATTAGATAAATTATTATACTTACTAATAGCCAATTAAAAAAACTTAAAAATTTTAAAATAATTAGTATAATGAAAAAAAAGTACATGATCACCTTTGATTAGAATAAATTGTTATAAATTATTAAAAAATTAATAAATTAACTAAAAATTCGGTTTCGGTTCGGTTAACCACTCACATGAGTCAAAAACCATTAACCGGTCCATTAATATCGATTTTTTCAAAACACTAACCATTAACCAGTTCATTACAATCGGTTAACCAGTCCATCGGTTCGGTTTCGGATTATTTTTTCGGTTAACCGAGTCCATCGGTTTTTTTGTTCACCCCTAGTTGGAATTATAAGAAATTTTCATTAATTCAATTTTTTGAAATATTATAATTAAAGTTATTTTAGTTAAAAAATCATGAATTCAGTATCAAAATAATGACGCAACAAGTTATATTAGTTACTCATGTGAAACTTTTTATAGCATGACATTTGAATTTTTCAAACTGACGTGATTTATTATGTTAGTAATTTTATGTTAGATTGGTGATTTTTTTTTTATTAAAATGACTTTAATAGTAATATTTAAAAATTGTTGTGTTTTTATGAAATAATTTTTTTTTATTAACTCTGGTATAATTACGATAAATGAAATCAATTTCAAATTACTAACTAGGAAAAAAAAAAAAAAACTCTGCTTTTAATTAGGAAATGCACGATTCACCTACCAATATGATTTGTAGCAAATTGCATCTCTATCCCATCTTCGGAGAGCTGGTAGGGGCAGAACATAATGCCAGCATTGTTTCTGATACAAATACACAATTAAATGTCATTGAAAGCAAAGATTAATTACTTGAAAATAACAATTAAAGAGAGGAGAAAGAGAGATGACATTAAGATGTTAAGAGGTAGATGAAGCGCAATGAACTGATCAGCAAATTCTCCAACAGATTTAATGGAGGCCAAATCGAGTTTCATAACGTCCACACGGGCGTTTTCATTTCCTTTAAGAATAATCTGCTTTGCCTCATTTGCAGCTTTCATATTTCTTGCAGCTATAATCACATGAGCTTTTCGTAGAGCTAAGACTCTTGCAGTCTCCAACCCAATCCCGCTTGCCCCACCTGCACCAAAAATTTCAGATTATTCCAATTAAGACTCCTATTTAACATTTATTTGCAGGTGTACAACCTGAACGAACTGTAAAGATTTAAGTTTTAAATATAGATCATAGAGTAAGACTAGAAGCCGACCACCACTCGATAATCTTTATAACAAAATATTATGCTTTTGTCTTGTAAAAAAAACAAAAAAAAAGCATTGAGTTCATACATCTAACCACATCGTACTTTACTTAGCAAATTAAGTAGAGAAGGGGAAGAAGAGTTCTTCCACTTTGATACTAATTGTACTGTTTTATTTTATATAACCAACACAAAAATCCGGAACCCATTTCTTGTTGTTGTCGGAGATTTGGCCAAAAAAGCCAAACAGAAAATCCATTTTCAAGGAAAGAAGATAAAGCACAATAAAGACAAAAACCAGAAGAAATCAACAAAAAGTCCCTCTTTTCTCACTGATTATTTAAACAGAGCTAAAACCCATAAGTTAAGCACCACAAATGAAAAAGAAAAAACAATAAATTCTAGAGAAATCATTAGCTAACCAGTAACAATAGCAGTAAGGTTAGAAGCATCAATGCCCTCTGTAACTTGCTCGGCAGTAGAAGCAGATCCAAAGCCACTTGGACCAGGCCTTCCTGTTACCAATGAAAATATGCTCATTTTTTTTTCTATCCGAAAATCTCAAAAACAAAGCTCTTCTCCTCTTGTTTTTCTCTTGGCAAATGTAACATAGAGATCGGCAAATATATTATGAGATAATTAAGATACAGCTGAACAGGTTATTACTTATATAGAAATGGAAACAAATTGCATGAAAATTGGTTTACAGGTACATACACCCAATTGGAGCGTTTAATATGTATACCTAATTTTATTGATGGCTTTTGTCTTGGCAGCACTTGATTGCTTTTGTAATTTTTTTTTTTTAACGCAATGGATTAACTTTCGATTCTCGGTTAACCTATATCCATCAATAAAATTATGGATAAATAGTTTCATAAATTATTCAATCTATTTTATATTACTTTTTATTTACTAGTGTAAAAACATGAAAAAAAAGACAATGTTGTCTAGGGGTGTGTAAATGGTCGATTCGATTCGGTTTTGGACCGAACTGAACAAACCGAAATTTAGTATTTTTTAGGACTGAACTTATTAGAACTGATATCGAAATAATTTCGGTAGCTTCGGTTCGTCCAATCTGTTCTCAAACAAATATAAGCTTTTTTTTTTTAATTATTTTTAACTTATATGGGTCCATAAATTAAATTAACTTATATTTAACAAAATAAAATCATTTAAAATAACTAAAAGGAAAAAAAAAATACATAAAGTTTTCATATTATGTTCCTAATATATACTAAAAAAATATACATTAAAAATAAATACAACATAAATTCTAATTAATAATAAATTAAATGTCCTTTAATTAAAAAAAATACATATAAATAAATATAACATAACTTCATATGCATAACACAACAACAAATCCAATCAAGTCCTTGTAAACCTGCATTTCATACAAACAAACAATGATTAAATAAATTCAACTAAACAGTCAAAACACAATATAAAACAATTGAAAAGTATAAAAATATTTTATTGTATCAACAGTGGACTCCATATGCATTTTTTGAAAATCTGCAAATAAAAAAATAAATAATTATTTTTATAAGAACTAACTTAAATAATTAAAACAAAGAACTATGATTATATATATATATATATATATACCTGTCTCTATTTGGATCACATCATCTTCTTCAATTGCTCTTTCAAATACATCTGATTCAAGAAGCTAATTTTGAGTACAAATACGAGCTTGCACAATTTAGGAGTCAATGAACTCCTAAATGTATCAAGTAGTCTTCCAGCCGAGCTAAATGTAGCCTCCGAAGGCACAGTAGAGATGGGGACAACCGATACATCACGAACTATCTTACTGAGAACAGGAAATCTAGGGCTATTTACTTTCCACCATTCTAAAATATCAAAGCTCTTCTTATCATCATACTCAATTCGCTCACTCAAATACTTATCAATATCAGTTCTTTTAGTCGAATTCCCACCTAACACTTCACTCTTGTATTCCGATTCAACAATTCTCTTCAACTTCTCAGTTTCATCCAATTGCAACAAAATGATGGAATCATCTTGTTCCATAGGCTCTTTATGGCTTGTTGAACTTGAATCTTTTTCCTTGTATTCTTCATATAATCTATCCAACAAATCTTTAATTCGAAATACCATCAAATAACCATCTTGTGACCCAAACATCCTTTTGAAAGCAAAGTTAAGCCATTGAAGCTTATATCGGGGATCCAAAACAACACCAAGATAAATTACATGATTAACTTTCGATGGATCTCCCCAATACTTATCATACTTTACTTTCATTTTTGTAGCCATCAATGACAATTGAAAGTCACTACTTTTTTTCCACTCTTCCAATAAACGAAACATCACGTAAAGTTCATAAAAAAAAAGTATTGCATGTCACATATTTAAAACTAGAAATTTTTAAAGTAAGCTCATAAAAATGGTTCAAAAAAGTGAGCATTCTTCTCACGTTATCCCAATCACTTTTTATCAGGCACACCCGACCACTCATTCACTCCTTGCAAATCAATTTTAAAGTAGGGATCTACATCATCTAACCGCTTGAAAAACTTTTCAAACTTTTGGGCTGTGTCTAACATAAGGTAAGTGGAGTTCCACCTATTTGCGACATCAAGAGACAACATCTGCTTACATTGAATTTTTTCATACTCACAACTTTCTTTGAACTTCCTAATTCTGCTATAAGATGACCTCACATAACGTCAGCCGCTCTAACCCTTTTAACTGAAATCCCTATTTTTTTCAAACCATCTTGCACAATCAAATTTACTATATGAGCAACACATCTCATATGCAATCACTTTCCCTCCACAATACTATGACCCCTATCATTAAATTTCTCCTGCAAATAATTTATGGCAAGTTCATTTGGAGCATGATTATCCACAGTAATAGTGAAAACACGTTCAATTCCCCAATCATTCAAACATTTTTTAATTTCAATGCTTAACTCTCTACATTTGTGATTAGAGATAGGACAAAAGTTCAAGATCCTTTTACGCAATTTTCACTCATCATCAATTCAATGACATGTTAGACACATATAATTGATTTGTTGAATTGATGTCCAAGTTTCCGTAGTAAGGCAAATTCTTTGTTTTTTAATCTCAATATATTACTTAAGTTTAGTTTTTTCATCAACATAAATCTGAAAACAATCTCTAGACATGGTGAATCTAGATGGCATCCTAAGTTTGGGTTGCATAAGAGCCATGTATTTCCTAAATGCTTTATTTTCCACAAAGCTTAAAGGTAATTCACTTGAAATTGCCAATTCAGCTAAAGCCTTTCTTATAGATTCCTGATCAAATTTCCAATTAGCAAGACCTCCAAATTCATTGTCAACGCTAAAACTCAATTGTGATTGTGTATCTTGAGTCTCAGGGCATTTCTTATAAAAATTAATTTGCTTTTTAAGTGCCGTTGTACCATTTTTCCTAGGATCACAAAAAATTTCTTTAAAGCAATAATTGTACTTGCCTTTTATATTGCCTTCTGCATTTTTGAATTTGCTAAAGTGATCCCAAACCTCCAATCTTGGTCTAATAGCTTCCCTCTTTAAATTTTTAGATGTTGCCTCTGATTTCGTAGGTCGATTGGTGTCGGACTGAAGTTGACAAAGATCTTCAGTATTGGGAGGTTGCATCTCATCTTGAATAGAGGCCTAAGATCAAAAAAATAAAAATAAGTAAGAATTTTCATCTTATTAAGGAAAAAACTAATCAAGAATCCAAACAAGAGACAATATAAACAAACAAAGAATAAACTAGAACTAAAGTACATGATTTGTACTTGTTAAAAAAAAACTCACTAAATTAATGTAAGTCAACTTCTGTCAATGGAAGTATTTATATTTTCAAATTATATATAAAAAAATTATTAATAATAAAATCATAGGAGAAATATAGATTATGACTTATAATTGAATTTTGACTCAATTTTCATAAAATAAGTACACTTTCACCTTAATTATATATCCATCAAATCAAAGCACATTTAAAAATCTATACAAATCAATAATACACTGCCACAAAAATTAATTCTCCATAGATCAATTTATTATTTGTTAAATTTATCAGCTTATATGATAAATTTTGCATTCATTTTTATTTGTTAGGCATTATAATCTCTAGAAGGGTATGGAAGAAAATACAGAGAAAATTTGTTGTATTATCACTTTGTATCAAATTAATTTACTCTAATTATCATCATTGGATAGTCCATAAATTCCAGTGTCAACCATAAGCTAAAATTTCATTAAAAAATATTTCTAGAAAATTTATATATATATTAAAAATATAAAATTTCATGAAATGGATAATTTCATAATTTGGTAATTAATTAAACTTTACATTTGAATTTCTTATTAGACCATCATTTACTCTATTTTCCTCTCAAACACAATAAAAATAAATGACATGCATATGCTATACTCTAGACAGCAAATTTGAAAACTAAAAAAGTAGTCAAAGAAGCAAGAACCTACTGGTGCTCTGTATATAGTAAAGTGACAAAAAGTAGAAGATCAATTCAAGCTCCCAAATAGACTAAACCACCAAAAAATTAAATAATTAATAACCTACTGGTATACAATAGCAGAAATTGAAAATCCACATCGTAGAAATTCAAATTTCCTACTAGTGCTCTGTAGTGAGGCAAATTTCCTAGTTATAGAAATGGATAATCGAAGAAGGAAGTGAAGATAAATTCAAGCTCCCAAATAGACTAAACCACCAAAAAATTAAATAATTAATAACCTACTTACCATGGCTGCGAGAAGCTTAGACTGAGACGGAGATGGAGAATCGAAGGAAGGAGAGAAGAAGAGAAACCCACTGGAGACTGGCTGCGCAGCAGATAAGGAAGAAAAAGAAACAAATTTAGGTTAAATTTGGGTTAAGTTATATATATATATATATATATATATATATAAGACTAAGAGCAAAACGGTGTGTTTTATATACTTCAGTCGGTTCGGTTCCTTTGGTTTTTCAATTTACAGAACCGAACCGAAACACCCAAAAACCGATAAAACCGAACCAAACAGACCAAAATCTATTTGGTTCCGATTCGATTTTGCACAGCCCTAACGTTGTCTATCAAAGTGTATATGTGGCTTAATTTTTCATATAGTGGCTGTTGTCCCATAAGATAAGGATACTAGATTATTGATATTGGAAATGAGGCCACTATCCTATGATGAGAGCCATAACAGAAAACTGATAAAACATGGATAAAGGAAGTTTTACTTTTAAAATATTGAAAATTATACATGTATACCTTTTAAATTTATTTTGGATTAAAATTGTTCTTAAAGCATTAAAAATGGTATACATTTATCCTCATTGTTACGTAATTGACTCAAATTTACCATTGAAAAATCGCAACTTCTGATAAGTAAATAAAAAAAAAAGATGGTTGGCTGATTGAAGGCACATAAACTTGCTACATATGCACTATATATTGGTACTCTATTTTAACTATCGAAAAAAAAATTAAAATTTCATACCATTGGAATTTTTTGTTTGCTTATCTGAAGCTCGGTTATTTTGACAAATTTACCATCAGAATTTTTAACCAATTGAATCATTTTATGAGAGGTAAACTATGGTGTCAATCTACAGTTTACATGTAACAAGTTTATGTGATATTAATCAACCTATCATATATATTGCTATTTGCTTACCTAAAGTCTCATTATTTTCAATAGCAAATTTAGACCAATTACGTAATAGCGAGAGCAAATGTGCACAATTTTTAATATTTTAAGGGTAATTTTGGCCAAAAACATATTTAGTGGGCAAATGTGTAACATTTTCAATACTTTTAAGGGCAAATTAACCATTTTTCCATAAAACAATAATTATTGGTGGACTAGACACTGGACTATTGAGTTAAGTAAGTGATAAATAGGTTTTAGATAATATTTTGGTTAGGACAAGGGGTTTCAGTCATCCCATTGCTATATGGATGAGTCACTGAAGTGAATCTTAGATTGATATTTAAATTAGAGTAGAAGCATCTAAAGTTTGAATTATCAAATTGTTTGTCATTGTCCGTGATGAAAACTTTAGGTAGGCCATAACGACAGATGATTTTTTTTTATGTGAAGTTTTTGATCTTCTCAGTAGTGATTGTGGCCAAAGGTTTGGCTTCAATCCACTTTGAGAAGTGGTCAATGGCTATAACGAGGAATTTCATTTGGCATTTCCCTTGAGGAAAAAGGCCTAGGATATCTAATCCGCACTAATCAAATGGCTATAATACACTTGTTTGGTTGCTGGCTACTTGACTATTCTTCTATGGATTTGACATTGTTGGTACCTCTTGACTTTTTCCTAAGTGTCTTTAAAGATGCTGGGCCAAAAATAACCGGTTTACAGTATTTTTCTTACGATTGCTATGCTAGCCTCATGTGCCCCATAAATGCCTTTTTAGATTTCTCTGATAATTTAATCCATATCTTCCTTCATCACGCATTTGAGCCATGGATGGCTAAATGCCTTCTTGTACAACTCATCACTAATTATAGAATAACTAAGTGATTTTATTGTTACCTTTCTTACTTCAGCTTCATCTTCAGGCAATTCACCCCTATCAAAGGTATCAGATGATTGGGCTCATCCATGTACTCTCTTGCTGTTATATATAAGGAGGGGAAGAACCGCACTTTAGCCGTTATGGTTTTCTTAAACTTTTATTTTTCGGAGGTTGTCATTTTAACAAGTCGATCAGCTGCTCTGGTGTCTTCTCTCAACACTTTTTCCAGGCTCCATGCCATTCCGACGTCTTTTAACTCTTTCAATGCTATCTTGAATTTTGCCAAGTACTTCTTCATGTTGTTTTTTTGGCTTCAAAACTCCTAAGTACTTCGCTTGTTACTAACTGCAAGTCACTTTTGATCCTAAGGTTTTCTGGTCGGATACACTTGACCACCCTTAGTCCTTGCAAGTGTGCTTTATATTATGTGATGTTATTGGATGCCTTGAAGCTTAATCTTATGGCATATTTGATTGTTATGCGCAAGGGCCCATTTATTACTATTTCAACACCTCATCTCTAATTATTTGAGGCTCTATCGACAATCATTTCCCAAGAAACCTTCTCAAATTGCTCTACTTTTTCTCCACTGGTGAATTATGCCACAAAATTTGCTAAAATTTATGCCTTTATTGCATTCCTTAACTAATACCTAACATTGAAGGATTGTAGTTTTATAGCTCATCCTACCATTTTCCTTTCCAAATTTAGTATTTGTAGGATTTTCTCGAGCGGTTGATTAGATCATGCAACTATAGTGTGAGCTTCAAAGTACTTGTGCACATGGTGAGTGCGATAATCAATTGTTCCATTGGAGTTTTCCTCAATTTTGGTCCTCTCAGCACTTGGCAGATTTAGATGGTAACTGTTGAGTTCCCTCTCTTTTTTTTTACTAGAATTGTTGCCACTGCCTCTCTTGAGGTTGATAAATAAAGGAAAAATGTCTCACTAGGAATCAAACGGCTCAGCAATTGAGGATTAGTGAGAAATTGCTTTAGCTCTTGAAAAGCTTTTTGGTAATCTGCTTCCCAACTAAATACATAATTCTTTCTCAACTTTTGAAGAAAGTCGTATAACATTTTGCTAAGGAGGATATGAATCTCCCCAAGGTTGTGATCCTTCCATTCAGCTTTTGAATGTCCTTGGCGTTTCTTGGTGGTTGCATGTCTATAATTGATTTTGTCTTTTTTCGAATTGGCTTCGATTCCCCTCTGAAATAACATGAAGCCCAAAATTTCCTAGATGGTAGGCAAGACACACTTCTCTGGGTTCAACTTAAACTGAGATTTATTCATGGTTCCAAAGACTTTGATAAGATCGGATGCATGATCCTCTTGGCTCTTGATCTTCACTATCATATCATCAATAAATACTTCTACATTATTTTTGATCTGATGTTTGAAAATTTTATTCATCACCTGCTGGTATGTTGCTATAGCATTTTTTAGACCGAATGACATCACTTTATAACAAAAGTTGCTGTTGTCTGTTATGAAACTTGTCTTATTTTGATCCAGCAACCACAATAGGATTTGATGATAGCCAGCATAAGCATCGAGCAGCGAGCAGGTCACATAGCCAGCTGTAGTGTTTATAAGCTGGTCAATACTAAGTAATGGATAGTTGTCCTTCGGGCAAGCTTTATTGAGATCGGTGAAATCAATACACATTCTAAGCTTCTGGTTCTTCTTTTTCACTAAAACCACATTTGCAAGCCAATTAGGGTAGTTAACTTCCCTGATAATTCTAGCCATCAGAAGCTGATCTACTTCCTTCGAGATGAACTTCTTTTAATAGGGTGCATTGCTTCTTAATTTTTGCTTGTCTAGAGGGTTTGGATCGGTGTTAAGCTTGTGTATAATGGCCTTTAGGTCAATGTTAGGGATATCTTTTGGCTTCTACACAAAAGAGGCATAATTAATCATCAGCACCTGCATGATTTCTTTTTCCACCTCCTTGGTTATTTTAAATCCAATCTTAATTTCTTTCCCTTTTGGATAGCTCTTTTGTGATTAACTCCCTTCTAGGTTCATTCTTATTTTTTTAGCCTCTTTTTCCTTCTCAAGTTCTGACTCTACTATGTGGACCTGCTTCCCTTCTTTTATCATGGTAACACAGGCTTTCCTAGAGGCCTTTTAATTTCCTCTCAAGATTGCCACTTCTTCCCTTGTAGGCATCTTCATAACCATATATCAAATACTGGTCACTGCTCCACTTTGGAAGAGCAGTGGTCTTCCAAAAATTCTGTTGTACAGAAAGCTCGTGTCCATCACCATAAAATGATTTTTCAAGTGTAGGTCACTGCTTCATATCCCAGATCTATAAAGAGATCAATCAGTCCTACCAATGGTACGGTGGCGTTGTCTTGCCCAATTAATGGAGTCGTGTTTGGCTTTAATTCTTTAATTAAGAGCTTTATCTTCTTATAGGCTTCCAAGGTGAGGACGTTTACTACACTTCCATTGTCGACCAGAATTATTTTTACTAGGAAGTTATTAATCATAGCTAGAACAACTAGAGCATCTTCATGTGGGAACTTCAAAGCACATACATCCTTAGGGGATATGGAGATATAGGCAGCTTCTTGAATTTTGCTGAGAAGTATATGCCTTTATTTTTTTTCCTCTTGGAGAAATCCTCTCCATATGATGATCCATTTATGATCATGTTGATTACCCCAACTCTTTGTTTTTGCCGATCAACATCTCTTGATTTTCTTCATTCTTCATCTTCGAAATCTAATCGACCATTCATTTTAGGAGGGGCTTTACAAAGACTCCTCTATAGGGGTCTCATAAAATTCTTTAAAGATCCCTTCTGTAAGAGCTTTTCAATCTCCTCCTTTAGTGAGTTATATTCATCTATCATGTGGCCAATGTCTTTATGGAAATCGTAATATTTACTCTTATCTCTCTTGGCATACGTCTAGTCGAAAATCTTCTTTGGACAATTCACCTATCTGTGCTTTTATTTGATCCATATCAAAACTTTAGCAGGGGAGGAGTTGAGCGGGGTATAAGTTCTAGCTAAATTATTAGCATGGCATTCAAACCTTCCTTGCTCAATCACCTTTCGCTTATTTGAGCTTCTTGATAAAGATGTTCTCTCTAGGCTCTTCATTCTCCTTCCTCCCCATCTGACAGGTTGTTGCAACCTTTCTACAATACCCAACATTCTTCCATCGGCCCTTAATGCATCATCCAGTTGGATGTATTGATTGGCTCTGTCCATTAGATAAAAAAAGTTAGTAGCTGAGTAGTGATAGATTCAAATAGTTAGATGCTTCTCGCGTTTCTCCTAACGTCTTTGTTGCTATTTCCAGGTGTATATTCCTTATCTCAGATGCCAATATTTGGAATCCATTAATATAATCCCTGAGGCTCTCATTGGGGCCCTACACCAGGTTACATAAGTCATTGACTGTCTTTGGCATTTATATATGGACTATGAACCTCATTATGAATAGATTATAGATCTGTCTGAAAGAGGTTATTCATTTTAGAGGAAGATCATGGAACTAATCCGAAGCACCTGCCAAGGTTAAAGGGAACATTTGGCATAATATCCGATCGTCTAAAGAATACATTTGAATATGCATCAAGTACTCTAAAATGTGGCCTTTCAGATCAAATTTGCTTGTGTACATGGGCATCTTTATTTCTTTAAATCTACTCGACAGCTTGACTTCTCTAATCTCCTGGCAGAAAGGAGAGACAATGTTGCCATCAAATAGGGGCTTTTTGGGGTGCCCAAGTCTGAACTTTTTGATTTGTTATAGAAACCATCTCTCATTCTTGTCTGCCATTGGGTCTTCTGCTTTTTTAGAATACCTTATTTTTAGAGTATATAGTCAAATAATCTCCTATCGAGATCAAAGGTGATGGTGATAGCCTTGGGGTGTAAGTTGAATCATATGTGCGAAGGCATGACTTCTATTTATAGAGAACATTTTCTCTTTCCCTTTTTCTCTATGGTCTACTTTATATACATATGAATGAATGCTTGATCTATTTCTTTCCATCCGGTCTCGTGTCATGATCTCTTTGCTTCTCTACCTTTTCTCCTATCTTTTTTTCACTTTTTACCACTAGATCCCTCAATGAGGTTTGAGGTTGTTTACCCTTTCGGACGGATTGTATTTTGTTCCACCCAAAATCTCCTAGGATTGTCTTTAAGTCTTTCATCATGATGGGAGTAGAATTTGGTTGTGCCAAGAATTCATCATCAAACACAGATAAAAGATTTTTGGGTACTTTAGGTTTGTGAGGTTCTTCTCTTCTTACAATGGATCTCGGTCTTCTCTTATCGTTGGATTGATTACTTGCTCTAGTTTAAGAGTGCCTCGATTGTCTTGCTAAGCCTTCCATGGTCTCTCAACGAAGCACTAAATGATAATTCCTAAAAGATAAAAAATGAAATGAGGCCGGATAGAAGGAATGAATGAGCCGATCTAATCGTTAAGTCTAGTTGGACCTACAATAAAAGGTGCATGGTCTTTTAGAGAGAAAAGGTCTCAAGAATTCAATACTTGGCTCTTGTATGCTTTGAGCTATTTATAGTGTATGTGGAAAGTCACCTGTAAGCACTTGAGTGCTAGGAGTGGGTCTGCTCAGATCCAGAGAGTAGGTAGAAGGCACGGGCTACTATGATGCAACTAAACATGTATAGTGGAGTGTGTCAGTGGATTTGATAGGTCATGGCCCGGTCAGTCCGATTGGATAGCCTTCAAGTTGGTGGTTGCTTGGAAGATCACTTGTCACGCGCTGGGCCTTGGGCTAGTTGGATGTTGGCTCGTGCTGTGTTAGATTTTGGGTTGACAATGAATCAGACCCAATAGATAATGGATATTATCACTTCCTAATGGAAATTTGATTCAATTACTCGTGGCTTTCAAATACAATATATCCCAAGTTCACGATATCAAACATTGAAATTTTAGGGTATGCAATAAACCGAAGAATAAAGGAATTTTGAAATTTTTTCCTGTAGCTCTTTCAAAATACAGAGATTGAGAATGTTTATAGTAATGGAGAGGATGAGAAACATATGAAGATGGGAGAAGGAAAGGAAGAAAGAGGCTTACAAAATCGAGATAGTGGTTTTCTGTTGAAATTTTTGCCTTCAAAAACAGTCTGCTGCATGTACTTTTTTTTTAGGTCAATATAGGTAACAGTTTCATCTCAATGAGCATGAATTACACGCGTCACCTAATCCTCTTAGATATCGGTTTTAGGTGTTTAAAGTTTAAAATTTAGTTTTTATAAATATAAGTATTCAACAGAAATATCAAATGGTTTAGGTACCGGCTTAATGAAATGATACATGCGCTATTTTATGTATTAAACCTCTTAAAATTTAAGGCATGCAAATTTGCCCTCTTTAAATTTATTATTATTATTTTTAATATTATTTTAATAATTGCTCGAGTTAAAATCATAAAATAGTAGATGCATGAAGTTGTTCTCACCGAAAAATATTGTAGCCAACTGTTTAATGTCTTAAAAAAAAAAAAACGTAGCCAACTGTTTGATGTGGAATTGCTGATTTGTTTAGAAGTAGGTGGTTTGAACATTTGAATTTTAGAAGGTATTGCCCTAAACTTAAGATTTTTTGCAATAAAACGGAGTTCTATATAAATTTGAAATTTCCATTTTTCATATTAATTTTTTTTAATTATTTTGTACTTAAGATGACTTTTTCTTTATTTTCTTGTTTATGTTTATGCTAATATGTTATAATTTAAAAATATATTAATTTATGATTAAAATTCAAGAATATTAGTAAATGTTTAACTAAATGTAAATATTCTCTATACACGTGTGTGTATATATATATATATGAAATTTTATTTTAATTGTAAAATTATTAAACTTCTAAGCAATTTCGTAAGCACTTATGTGTGAATGATAATCTGTTAATAAGAAAGTTTCAAAATACATATTTATAATATTACAACAAGCGACATTAACAACAGATTGAAAAATTTCACTAAATATTTTTAAATAGATGTTATATATGAAACGAATATCACGTAGGTCAATTAGTTAATTCAAATATTCTCTTGCAATTTTTTATAATTAAACCCAATCAGTTACTCACTCGGAAGTTGCAATCACATTGAACATAGTAGTAATTTAGTGCATAGATGCACTGTGTTATTTGTGATTTTTTAATCGTGACATCAAAATTTAATAATATTTTATTTTTATTTAATTATTTAGAGCAATTACATTTACATATAGTGTCGCAATTCAATTAAATAAGAGATATTTCAAATAGTGTTAATTTGGTGGACAGTCCATAAGTATGCCGCGTGCTGCATGCTATTCAATCGAATAATTAAAGTATATTGATTATTTTAATTATTCTAGTGGATTATATATAACGTGAGAGACGCATCCACCGCAGGTACTAAATCATCTTCCTATCTCGAAAGGCTATTAATTATATATAACAGAAAAAACCAACAAAAACAAATAATAATAAAAAAAAAGAATGAAAAACTTGTCAAAGGTGGTGCGAGCAATAAATAAACGTAGGTGAAGAGATGTTAATGCCTTCAACAACTCTCTAACCTATTCCATACCCTAGGCCATGCCGTGATTGATGAACGGTTGTTTTCGGTCAGAGCAAAAGTATCATGCAAATGCAAATAGCATATTGTTCTATTTATTTTTCACATTTAATTACACGGACTCACTTGTAGCTGAGATAGAATTTAGTGCGAGTGCAAATATGGTACATGTATATTTGAACCGTTAGATTATAAGAATAAGTGTGATTCGACGGTTTAGGTGTGTGCATTACATGCTCGCGCACATTAGATTTCTACTCCTTGTAGCCTCCCAATAAATTCCGTGTAAAAAAATCTAATTCAATAAAAAACAGTCCATTTGTAATTCTTTTGAAATAGCCCATAAAATTTTAATTTAAATGGGCATCACTATACCACAAAAGTTGATTTTGATCCATTTGATTTTAATGCAGTTCAAGATTAAAAACAGGGTTTTTTTTTTAAATGGGGTGAAATTACAAAGTAATTAGGGAAAGGGGGCTACAGTAAAAGTATTTAGGAAAAAGGGGTGCCAGAAACCGGCGCTACAGTGCGCCGGTTTCTGACAGGGGTGGGCCCAGCCGGCTGAACCGGCTGGGGTGCTAAAAACCGGCACTGTAGGTGCCGGTACGGGTACAATTTTGCTGGAAACCGGCGCCATGTGGCACCGGTTTCCAGCAAGGCTGCAGCCCCCTGCAGCTTCACGTGGAGCTGCAGGGGAGAGATGGAAACCGGTGCCACATGGCGCCGGTTTCCATCAAAGCTGCTGCTCCCTGCAGCTTCACGTGGAGCTGCAGGGAGAGCATAATTGAGCCAATTTTTTTGGCCATTTTTCTTTACCTCTTTGGTTTGCAAGCTTCATATCTGCGTTGTTAACATCAGTTTTTGCTCATTTCTCTCTATTCTCTCTATTTCCTTTCTTTTATTCTTAGTCTGTGGAAGTGTATTTTGCATCCAAGGAACAAAAATCGTGCCGGCTTCTACAATCAGGTAAGATAATTTTATTTATTATTATATTTAATATTAATTAAAAATTTATATTATTATTATTATTAATTAGATATTATATGTTAATTTTAGGTGTTGGAATTTCTGAAAATTACCAATTGTCAACATTATAGGTATGATATTGCTACTTAAATTCTTTTTGAAAATGTTTAAGTTAATTTAAATAAATTTAACAATAGCAAATTTGTAATCGTTATTTGTTAGGAAAAAAATTAATTACAAGCAAATAGTTTAATGTTGTATATAATAATTAGTTTGGAAATTTTTATGGTAATAGTAAAATTTTACAGTTATTATTTATTTGTTTATTAGTTTACATGTATAAGTTATGGAGAAAAGAATTATGTAAATAAAATTATTTAGCATAAATATTTGGTAACGGTTAGTTTTTTTTTTTTGAATTGCAAGTTCAAACATGGATCCATATCATATAGGAGCTACACGAATAAATCCTGGTCCGATTAATGGAGAGTTACTATCATTACAAGGAAAGCATCGATCGGATGCTATATGGAATAATTCGGTAATTTTTAATTTTTATTTTATATATTGTGTAGATTAATGATTAATTTTTTATGACCTTTAATGGTATGTGTTTGAAATTAATTCAAAGGTTGAAAGTGACGTTTTGAGGACACGTAGAGGAAGTGTAGTGGAGCATTACCGACAGATTAATCCTAGAATTATACCCTATATAACATCAGCAGGGTTGTTAGGAATAGCCCGTATTGGAATGATAAATGTTGATTGGAATTTTATTACTGCACTTATTGAGAGGTGGAGACCGGAAACTCACACATTTCACCTCGCATGTGGTGAGACGACAATAACCCTTCAGGATGTGGGAGTGTTGACAGGTTTACCGATAGAGGGTAGGCCTGTAACGGGAAGGACTAATCTTGATTGGGGGACTTTATGTTATAATTTACTTGGAGTAGTTCCTCCCGCTGGAGATATGCGTGGTGAAAAAATAAAAATGACTTGGTTGGATAGTGTGTTTGGCGAAATTCCCGAAAATGCCACACACGAGTTATTGCAACAGCACACTCGTGCTTGGATACTACGGTGTTTTGGAGGTTTGTTATTTTCATCCCAATCATCCAGCACGGTGCACTTAATGTTCCTACCTTTGTTGGAGGATTTGGACTCAGTAGGGCAATATAGTTGGGGATCGGCTTGTTTAGGCTGGTTATATAGAGAATTATGTCAGGCAACCCGTCCAGATGCTAAAGGAGTTGCTGGATATTTACAACTTCTTCAGATATGGGCGTGGGAGCGACTTCAACAGTTTAGGCCGGAACATTTACAGCCTCAAAATTTAAACACAGCTTTACCTTACGGAATTAGGTAAAAATATTTTTATGATTTTTAGTGTTATTAAAGTTTAAATAATATTTGTTTGAATTATGCGATATGATATGTGATTACGTTATTTGATTAGGTGGAGTGGCACATTGGATCGGAATGTCACATATAGAAGGGATATATGGACATATCGCGAAATATTTGATACGCAAGGACTAGAAGAGGTACTTTGTGCAATTTTTGTACATATGTTGGTAGATTAAATTATGCTTAAAAATTAATTTTAATGAATATTTAAGATGACCTGTGATAAATTGCTATGCAGTTTGAATGGGAGCCGTACCATAATGTAATTCAACTGCTTCCCGATGTATGTAGGAGTGGCCAACAAAGTTGGATGGCTGTCGTTCCGTTGATATGTTTCTATATCATAGAGTGGCACCATCCTGACAGGGTCATGCGTTAATTCGGTTTCGACCAGCAAATTCCATCGCCCCCACTTATACAAGACAATCTGCATACAATTGATATGCGTGGACAAACTCAGGTGAATTGGGCGATACATTTTGCAGTCTTTATAAATGAATGGAATAACCGGCATGGTCGTGTTGTTGTTGGCCAACTTCGAAGACAGCCATTGCATTATCGATCTGAATACATGCAATGGTACGTGCAAAGAACTAGACGGTGGATAACCCCAAATGGTGCGAGACGAGGAGCTACAGTAAGTTTTCTTCTTTATTTTATATTACACAATTACTATATATGTATGGTACCGATTTTTGATGTACAACGGCGTTATCTATAACTATATATTACAAGTTATGTAATTAATATTAACAAATATTAATAAAGATATATATATATATATATATATATATATATATATTAACAAATATTTATATATATATATAATATTAACAAATATATATATATATATATATATATATATATATATATATATATATATATATATATATATATATATATATATATATAAATGGAGGAGCACCTGACGCTGGGTGCTCCTCCATTTATACATATATATGTATAAATATGGAGGGAGACCTGACGCAGGTCTCCCTCCATTTATACATATATATGTATAAATGGAGGGAGACCTGCGTCAGGTCTCCCTCCATTTGTTTATATATATATATATATATATATATATATATATATATATAAAATCTCCTATTTTTACATGATTTTTAATTAATAATTGGGTAAATGTTTTAGAAATATATTGACAAAAATATTTACACTATGTAGGTTGATGGTCTTGAAAGAGTCTACCATGAACACCCCGGATATGTGGATAACAATAGGATATTTGAAAGTATTCTGGGTGCAGTTGGTTACGAGAATAGGATCTCGAATGAATATCAGCGACAACCGTGTCCACAACCTGTGACTGTTGCGCCTATGGAACAACAATTCCAAGATTTCCGTACCCGACGAAATCGGACTGGAATGATTGACAGGCGAAGAAATGTTGAGCAAACTTATTATGATCCACAGGTAACGCAAATTCCACCACCCATGGCGTGACTTTATCAGGATTCAGGAGTTGCTCATCATTTTGAAATGGGTGGCACCAGTTACACACCTGGAGATACCGCTGGTCCCAGTAGCTCATATCATGGGATACCAATGTCCGTTCCGATAGAGCAAACACCGGATGCATTCACACTTCCTGCATTTAATACGCAGTCCACCCCAACTCAAGATGTGTATGGAAATGAATTCTTCCAACAATTATTTGGAACACCAGAACAAGTCAATCCTCAATCAAGTTCTGAAGGACATTCACTAGGTAATTTCCATAATGATATGATGGGGGGTGATGTTGGACCAAGTAATGCAGAAGAGGGTGATGCACAGCAAGGGGAAGGGCAACGGCGTTATCCCGGCCGAAATAGAAGGCCGACGAGATGTGGAACAGGGTCACATTTCATTAATTAGACGTGCAGAAATGTATAATTGTTTTTGAAACATATATGTACATATATAGTTAAAGTGTTAGTATATATATGTTATACTGGTTGGAAATAATAAGAATATAAATCCTCTTTTTTGTTAATCTAATTTTCAACTTGTCCATTACAATATAAATAAATATTATTTGGTGTGAAACACGTAATGGATCAGACATTAATAAATAAATATAAATATTAATACATGTAATAAATATAAATAAATATTACTTAAAATGTTATTATTTATTACAAATCAATTATTAAATATTAACATATATATATATATATAAATGGAGGGAGACGTCAGGTCTCCCTCCATATTTATACATATATATGTATAAATGGAGGAGCACCAGGTGCTCCTCCATTTATACATATATATATATAAATGGAGGGAGACCTGGTCTCCCTCCATTTATATACATATATATGTATAAATGGAGGAGGGAGACCTGACGTCTCCCTCCATTTATATATATATATATATATATCCTTATTAATATATGTTAATATTTATTAATTGATTTGTAATAAATAATATAATATATACAATATTCTATTTTTACAAAATTTATAATTAATAATTGGGTAAAAAAATTAAGCTATTCATAGTTGGAAGTAGTATCACAATACATACGCAAATATAAATATGCATCATACATATTTCAAATGACTGCAAATATTTCACATGATTACGATAGTTGTACTACAAGATTTCCATGTCAGTCTGTGTAATTCGATGGTCCAGCTGCGTTCGGGCAAGTTTTCCTGTTATGTCCCTCATTTCTGCATAAAGTACATCGGTTAGGCCTGAATCGATCTCTCCTATCCATTTCATTCCGATAGCGTGAAGTTCTTGGTCTCCCTTTTTTTCGTATCAGCTCTGGATCAGGCACAAGAGTTGGACCAACATAGGATGGCCAGTAATCACGGTGTGCAAGCGGTAGAAAGTGTGCGCTGTAACAGCTCAATGCTTCTGTTAGTTTATAACATTTGTCGACATATGACCACATGTCGACATGTACATGCATACAAGCTGCTATAGCATGTGAACACGGCATTTTGGTCCCTTGAAATTTACCACATTCACAATGACGACAATCCAAATTAACAGATTGCGTGTTATTGCCTTTCCTTTTACTTTTCTGATTTCTGGTCCTAATTGTGAAAATCCCCATTCGCCTATCAAAACTCTGAACTCTGTGGCCACTAGCTTTTTTAGAGCGTTTTGCCATCTCCTCCAAACAATTCTGGGTGTACGTATTACCGGCTGCAATTTGAGCGCGATACATGCACCTTCTGTCATCAAAAAACTTGACAAGTCTGGCAAATACGTGCTCAACAATACAAGAAACGGGCATCATCCTTACACCCTTTAACGCGCTATTTATACTCTCTGCAATGTTCGTCGTGGCGTGACCATACCTCTGTCCATTATCATGGGATAGGGTCCACTTGTCTAATGAGTTTTGCATTGCCCAGTTGTAAGAATCGATGTCAAGCGCCTTTATCTCATCCATCCTTTTTGTAAATTTTCTTTGTTGAAAATTATTGCCTACATTGCGGATTACAAATATTTAAGAAAATGATATTACATAACATGTTATTATTAATTTACAAATTAATAAAAAATTATTTGTTATGAAAAAAAATTATATATATATATATATAGATATATATATATATATACATTGAATTGTGGAGGAACACCCAGCGTCAGGTGTTCCTCCACAATTATATATATATATATATATATATATATATATATAATTGTGGAGGAACACCTGACGCTGGGTGTTCCTCCACAATTCAATATATATATATATATATATATATATATATATATATATATAATTTTTTTTCATATATTCACTATCCATTTAATAATTATATATTAATAAATTTAACAATTAACATAGCATTTCATAATTATGTAATAATTAATAAAGATATCTTATACATACCGTCCTTATATAACATGTCCTTAATTGCTGAATTCCGGTGAGCAGTGTTGTAATTGCTTACGAAATGACGGAGACAAAATCTGTGAAAAGCTAATGGCTCCTTCCAACCGCTACTATCGTCGCGAAATAAGGCCATTATCCCGGCATGCCGATCGGATATAACAGTTATCCCTGACTGCCTTGTCACGTATCGCCTAATGCACGTCATGAACCAAGACCAGCTCGACTTATTCTCGCTCTCGACAATAGCAAACGCTACTGGGTATAAGAAATTATTTCCATCTACGGACGTTGCAATCAACAAAGTTTGATGAAACTTTCCTGTCAAAAAGGTTCCATCAATTAGTAACACTGGCTTACAGTGAGGTAGTCCCTCAATGCATGGCTTGAACACCCAGAAGAGCCTTTTGAATTGTTTGCAATTGGGTCTCATACTTTCGTCAACAATAAAGTCATATGCAGTTCCAGGATTGTATGTCTCCATTGCTTTCATGTATCCCGGCAACCTACCATAAGAACCCTCATAATTACCGAAAATCTCCTCCAAAGCCTTAGTTTTTGCATACCAGGCTTTACTATAAGAGATATCATAATTGAACCGATTTCTCATATCAGCAATTATTACGCTGACTCTAAGATCAGGTGCAGCACTAACCATTTCAAGTATACAATCACAAATAATTTGCGAATCAAGCTGTCTATGGTGTTGTGATACCGCTGAAGCATTACAGTTATGAGGTCCCTTATAAACACTAATGCTCCAATAGGGACATGTCCTTTTTTTAATTGCTCGCAATCTCCACGGACAACCTACTTCAGCGCGTGTACAGCATACCGCCCAGTACGTTGTCTTTGACTCTACCACTTTGTATGACACATTATTAAGAATTGAGAACTTTTTCACACATGCCTTCACTTCGTCTTTCGACGTGAAGGTCAATCCTTCGCATAACTCTGAAATACCATCCCATCTTATCATTGGAAAATCGCCATACATGTTAATCTCCGCTTCATCAAAATTAACGGACGTGTGGTGAACTGATGAAAACTGAAACTGTGTAAGGTTTGACTGCCCACTTACCCGCCCACCTTGTTCATTTAATTGCAGATTCTGTATGCGTTCCGTCACATGTATTGAACTGCTTGGAATAATGTCGTCATCTCCTTCGACCCCATTGCCTTGATTAACTTCATTTACATCTATTTCTTCATCATCATTTTCAGGATCGGAACTTGGAGATAAATAACCGTTAGTGGTCGTTTCGGCGACATGTCCATCTGTATTTTGACCTGCTGTTTCTGCACGAGCAACACAATCAAACTGCCCAAAATTTACTTCATTTGGAACCCTTAACTCTCTAATCGGACTTGCATCTATTGTCCCAGTTTCATCAATATTTTCAAATTCTGTTGGCACCTCAAACTGTGTACAGAACTCGGACTGACTAACAGTTGGATGCTGTGTATTACCACCCAACTCGTTTACTTCGTCCATAGATGGTCCATCCCCTATTTCTCCTCCAGTTCCCATTTGATTAAAATTATTCAATTCATTTTCGAGATCGCCAATTGCTATTTCTTCCGTCATGACTATTAGCTCCACAATACTGTATCCAGGAAAATTATTAAAATTTTCATAAATTTGCTCAATATCATCATCATCCAATATATCCATTGTAGCCCAGGAAATTGCTCCCTGACTGTACACTGGACACTTATATATCACCCTACAGATTCTCACTTCTGCAGCCAATTCCAATTTAACTGACAATTTGTGAAGAAGTTCTGCAAATGTCGGTTTATACCTTAATTTCATTCTTCTCGATCTAGCTGAAGGGCTCGAAGCATCATAATTAAACCCAGATGCGCCAAACGTCGATTGCCCTCCGGTATGAATTATAAAAGTTGTTGGAATTGACATTTTTCCTGCATCATATGCACACATATCATGAATTCTTATTGCCATATTTATTATCTAATCTTAAAAAAACTTAAATACATTATTTATTTAAATTAACGAACACTTATAACATACTTATAATGTTATTTAATTTTCAGAAATTCCAACACCTAAAATTAACATATAATAACTAATTAATAATAATAATAATATAAATTTTTAATTAATATTAAATATAATAATAAATAATATTATCTTACCTGATTGTAGAAGCCGGCACGATTTTTGTTCCTTTGATGCAAAATACACTTCCACAAACTAAGAATAAAAGAAATGAAATAGAGAGAAAGGAGCAAACACTGATACAAACAATGCAGATATTAAGTTCAAACAATGCAAATGAAAGAGGCGAAGAAAAAAAAAATTAAAAAATTGGCTCATTTATGCTCTCCCTGCAGCTCCACATGGAGCTGCAGGGAGCTGCAGCTTTGCTGGAAACCGGCGCCACCAGGCGCCGGTTTCCAGCTCTCCCTGCAGCTCCACGTGAAGCTGCAGGGGGCTGCAGCCTTGCTGGAAACCGGCGCAACAGTGCGCCGGTTTCCAGCAAATCTGTACTATACCGGCACCTACTGGTGCCGGTTTTTAGCACCCCAGCCGGCTGAACCGGCTGGGCACACCCCTGTCAGAAACCGGCGCACTGTTGCGCCGGTTTCTGGCACCCCTTTTTCCTAAATACTTTTACTGTAGCCCCCTTTCCCTAAATACTTTGTAATTTGACCCCAATTAAAAAAAAAACCCTTAAAAACAAGCCCTTAGCTTACTTGTAATTTACAAATATGAGATTATTTTTTTAATTTACTATTATTTCTCTAATTAGTATAATCATATCTTTCTAAATTCTAATAGTTAATTAAATTTATTAATTTGTGTAAAAAACTAAAGTATATTCTATATTTATTTGAGGTACAAAAAGGATATGATTTTTCTTGTAAAAAATGTAGAGTGAAGTAAGAAAGATTTATTCATCTAGACATGTCATATTCTGATCCAATTTAGAAACCGGATCCATAATTTTTTGATTCAAATTCAACTCAACTCATAAAGCATATCACCTGACCCTGCAACCCATATAGAATATGTTAGGATCAATCAACAGATTAATGTATATTAACGCAAAGGGATTGGGTTATGGATTGAGCCGCATACCTCTCAAAATTTGTGAGTGCATGCATTGAATTTTTATTACGCATTTCTCTGGCAATTACCTCCAATAATACTGAATTATCCAATTGCATTTTATTAGTGTCTGCCAGAGATTATTTTGCAATATTATTTTTTGAATATGGCCTAGTGTTAGGAATACATATACTAAAAGTTAAAGAAATTATTTCTTGTTATTCTTTTGAATCAGAAATCAGATATTTGAAATTTCATAACAACTCTTTAAACCCCAAAATTAAAAGTAAATAAATAAATAAACTGCAAAATGTAGATTTAATTTAAATGTAAAATTTCCTTTTGAATCCGATTGGACGGTGCAAACACGCATGCACAGCATATAGCTGCACACTTATATATATATATATATATATATATATATATATATATATATATATATATATATATATATATATATATATATATATATATATATATATATATATATATATATATATATATATATATATATATATATATATATATATATATAGAAAACAAACGGATTGACTTATGATCCGATCCATTTGGACCGATCTACAAATTGATCAATAAACCGTTTGATCCATTCATAATCCAATCTATTTTATATTTCATTTATGATTCTATCCATTTTGATGGCTTGATACAACTTATTTACTGAATCTAATCTTATCATTTTGAATACTAAATATAACAATATGAACATAATTGTTTTTTTTTTTTTTGAAAATGGGGCAAATTTTGTAAATATTTAGAAAAGTGGTACTACGGTAAAAGTATTTAAAAAATAGGGTGTCAGAAACCGATCACGAGACTGCCGATTTCTAACTGCATTGGGCCAGGAGGGATAGAAAATTGAGTGTCAGAAATCGGTACATGTGGTGCCGATTGCCTGACAGAAACCTATTGTGGAAACTCGGGTTAATTTCCACCAAATTCACCTCGAAGCCTATTGAGAAGGTGAATAAAGCGTAAACGATTGTACTAAAAAACCATATAAGGTAAAATTTCCAGGAAAGACTGGAGGGATCACAAATGGTTCCACTTAAAACCCAATCTCGTTAGACAGATTTTTTTTAAGTAATTTAATAGCACAATAATTTACTAGCAATATACCCGACAATAGCTATTAAATAGACAAATAAAGAACACCAGAATTTAACGAGATTCGGCCAATTATACCGACGTTTTCGAACACTACCAAATTATATTTTGCTATTTCAAAGAAATAATACAAGTGAAATATTTATTAAAGAGAGAAAGAATTATTGCCTTAGGAAATATTGGCAATTTTGGGATGATTTAGATGTGGAAAAGGAGGCTATATTTATGGCTTAACAATTCTCCCATTCCCTTACAATTTCTCGATGTGGGATTGCTAAAAAAAATACCAAATTGTCAACAATTGTGGGTGAGCCACAAAAGTTGACAATTTCCACCTTGGCAAACTCCACAATTTCAAATTTCTCACAAAACTCAATTTTAGTAGTGTCACCAAATATGCTTCAAAGCACCCACCTTTAACTTTTAATAATATTAATCAAGTCCAAACAATGTTGCAACTTGACCGCAGTCACCACTTTTGTGAACATATCAGCAGGATTCTCAGTGGTCCTAATCTTCTGGATTGTTACTCCACCTTTTTCCAGAACCTCTAGTACAAAGTGATAACAAATATCGATATGCTTCGTCCTTGCATGGTAAACTTGGTTCTTTGCCAAAAGAATAGCCCTCTGACTATCACAATGCACTTTGATGTGCTTCTGTTAATAATTCACCAAGCAACCCTTGAAGCCAAATTGCCTCCTTCACAGCCTCTGTAATTGCCATATACTCTGCCTCCGTAGTGGACAAAGCAATTGTTGACTGTAAAGTAGACTTTCAACTAACTGGTGCTTTCGCAAGAGTAAATACATAACCAGTAGTTGACGTCGTTTGTACAAATCACTAGCATAGTCAGAATCACAATATCCAACTACACATTAACCATCTTGATCATTCCGCTGAAATACCAAACCAACATCTACGGTATTCAGAATGTACAGCAGAATCCATTTCACAGCTTGCCAATGTTCCTTTCCAGGATCATGCATATACCTGCTCACAACCCCAACTGCCTGTGAAATATCGGGCTTTGTGCACACCATAGCATACATCAAGCTACCAACAGTATTTGCATGCGGTACTTTTGCCATGTATTCTCATTTTGCTTTATTCTTTGGAGACAAAGATGCACTGAGCTTGAAATGAGGAGCAAGTGGAGTACTAACCGGTTTTGACTTTTCATTCATGCCAAAACGTTTTAGCACTTTTCTCAGATACTGTTTTTGAGTCAAACAAAGTCTCCCCAATTTCCTATCTCTACTTATCTCCATACCAAGAATCTTCTTGGCTTCACCTAGATCCTTCATTTCAAACTCCCTTTCAACTGAGTCTTTAACTTCTTAATCTCTATCAGACTCTTGGAAGCTATCAACATATCATTAACATAAAGAAGAAGATATATGTAGGATCCATCTTATAGCTTGCGCAAATACACACAATGTTCATATTTGCTTCTTGTGTACTTCTGCCCCATCGTAAACTTGTCAAATCGTTTGTACTACTGCCTCGGAGATTGTTTCAATCTGTACAATAATATTTCAAGCTTGCACACCATATTCTCTTTTCCAGCAACTTTAAATCCTTCGAGCTGAACCATGTAGATTTCCTCCTCCAAGTCTCCATGTAAAAATACAGTTTTTACATCCAACTGAACTAGTTCCATATCCAATTGTGCTACCAAAGCCAACAAAATTCGAATGGAGGAATATTTTACAACTGGAGAAAAAATTTCATTATAGTCAATTCCCTCCGTCTGAGCGTAGCCTTTAACTACCAACCTTATTTTGTAGCAAACACCATCCTTGTCAGGAAATCCATCTTTCTTTGCATATACCCATTTGCAACCAATTGCCTTCTTTCCCTTCGGGAGACTAGCTAGCTTCCACATATGATTCTTATGAAGGGACTGCATTTCATGATTCATGGCTTTCCTCCACTTCTCTACTTCTGAACTTTTGACTGCTTCATTATAAGTGGTAGGAATGTCATCCTTTGCAATTTGGAATACGTAAGCCACCATATCAACATAGCGAGCAGGCTTTTTGATTGTCCTCTTTGGCTTACTTAATGCAATTGATTCAGGTTGCTGTGGAGGTTCTTGGGTTAAAACCTCTTCTTCATCTAACTCCTCATCTACCATAGGAGTTTCTGCATCTGATTCATCATTTGCTAGGCGAACAATTTTCCTTTCAAACTCCACCTGTTTTGGAGTACCATCTGTCTGCTCAACACTTTCATTTGTCACCTTTCTCAACATGGTAGATTCATCAAAGGTAACATCTCTGCTGAAAATTATTTTCTTTGACTCTGGACACCAAAGTTGATATCCTTTCACACCAAAGGTGATCCCCATGAAAATTGCTATCTTTACACGTGAATCTAACTTCGATTCCTTAACATGATAGTATGCAGTGGAACTAAACACATGTAAGGAATCATAATCTGTAATAGGTTTTCCAAACCATTTCTCCAATGGCATTTTACCACCAATAGCACTAGATGGTAGGCAATTAATGAGATGGCAAGCATATGTAACAGCTTCAGCCCAAAATTCTCTACCCAACCCAGTATTGGACAACATACACTGAACTTTCTCCAATAATGTCCGGTTCATACGTTCTGCCACCCCATTCTGTTGTGGTGTATTTCTGACTGTGAAGTGTCTGACAATGCCTTTATGTTCACACACTTTCATAAATGGATCACTCCTGTATTCCCCACCATTATCTGTACTGAGATGCTTGATCCTTCGGCCTGTTTGATTTTCCATCATCTTTTTCCATTTCAGAAAAACTCCCAGCACTGCATCCTTAGTCTTCATAGTATACACCCAAACACTCCAGGAAAAATCATCAACAAAGGTCATATAATAGTATTTTCCTCCAAAAGAAGTCATCTTGGAAAGTCCCCACACATCAGAATGAACATAGTCCAAAATACCCTCAGTATCGTGGATTGCTGTTCCAAATTTCACCCTTGTCTTTTTCCCTTTGACACAATGCTCGCAAAAATCCAATTTGTAAGTCTGAACTCCTTTCAACAATCCTTGTTTTACTAGGAGATTCAAGGATTTTTTACCTGCATGCCTCAAGCACATATGCCATAACCTGGTTGCTTCTAACTCATTTTCATCAGTAGAAGCCAATGCCGTTGTACCAATAACAGTAGTACCTTGGTAGTGGTACAATATGTTATTCTTTTAAATTCCCTTCAACACCACAAGTGCACCAGAGATTATCTTTATTACTTTATATTTGGCTCGCACCTCGAAACCCTTTTCTTCTAGAGCCCCCACGAAAATGAGATTTTTTGACAAATTGGGCACATAGCGAACATCCTTCAGGATTCTGATTGATCCATCATGATTTTTCAAACGAATGAAACCAATCCCATGTGTGGTGAGAGAGACATCATTTGCTGTATAAACAACTCCATCATCTAGTTTTCTAAATTCATAGAACCAATTCCGATTGGGACACATATGATGACTGCAGCCTGAATCAAGCAGCCATACACTAGAAGAGCTAGTTGACGATGTAACAGTAAGTGAGAAATCTGAGTCTTCATCATTACACTCAGCTACATTTGAATCTGCAACAGCCTTTCCCTTATCAGGTTTGCCCTTATACTTCAGCTTAGGACAATCTTTCTTCTAGTGCTCTTTTACTCGACAAAAGGCACATTCGACTTTGCCCAATTTGTACCTCGACTTCGATCTCCCTTTCTTTCCTTTAGTCTGACTCTGCAACCGACCTCTCACTACCAGAGCTTCTTTAGCTCCACTTGTGCTTTCTTTCTTGTCCTTCTTTCTCAGTTCATAACTATACAAGACAGCACAAACTTCACTGAGAGTCACAGCAGCCTTCCCATGAAGTAGAGTCATTTCAAGAAACTCAAACTCCTCAGGAAGGGATCCCAACAACATCAGAGCCAGATCTTCATCTTCAAATGTCACATCCATATTCAATAAATCAGCGACTAACTGATTAAAACTGGTGATGTGATAATTTATTGTGGTAATCGCAACATAATTGAAACGAAACAGTATTTTCTTCATGTAGAGCTTGTTCTGACTGCTTTTTTTCAAGAATTTTTCCTCCAGTGCCTTCATCAATTTACTTGCAGAAGTTTCTTTTGAGAAAGCATACTTTTGCTCTCTAGAAAGGCACGATCGAATTGTACCACATGCCAAATGATTAAGTCTCTTCCATTCTTTCTCATCAACATCATCTGGTTTCTTTTCTTCAAGGACAATGTTTAGACCTTGCTGAAAGAGAGCGTCTAGAATCTCACTTTACCACATGCCAAAATGACCCGTACCATCAAAAAATTTCCACCACAACTCTTGCATTTGCCATTAAATTGGATGAGGAAGAAGCAGTGGATGGATTTGTCATTTCTGCTACAATTACTATTCAATAGCCGTCGATGCGGAATGCCAATAGCCCAAGGAAAAATCTTTTCTGATGTGAAAAACCAAACTACGCTGCAACCACAGAGCATACTAAGAAAGAACCTAGGCTCTGATACTAATTATTCTGGAAACTCGGGTTAATTTTTTCTAAATTCACCTCGAACCCTATTGAGCAGGTGAATAAAGCGTAAACGATTGTACTGAAAAACCACACAAGGTAAAATTCCCAGGAAAGACTGGAGGGGTCACAAATGGTCCCACTTAAAATCCAATCTCCTTAGATAGAATTTTTCTAAGTAATTTAATAGCACAATAATTTACTAGCAATATACCCGACAATAGCTATTAAATAGACAAATAAAGAACACTAAAATTTAACGAGTTTTGGCCAATTATGCCTACGTTCTCGGATACTACCAAATTATATTTTACTATTTCAAAGAAATAATACAAGTGAAATATTTATAAAAGAGAGAAAAAATTATTATTTTAGGAAAGATAGACAATTTTGGGATGATTTGGATTTGGAAAGGGGGGCTATATTTATAACTTAACAATTCCCCCATTCCCTTACACTTTTCCGATGTGGGATTGCTAAAAAAAATACCAAATTGTCAACAATTGTGGGTGAGCCACAAAAGTTGACAAAACCAGCATCACGTGTGCCGATTTTTGACACTAATTTTTTTAAAAAAAAAAAATTCTGTGCGTGGTTATTTCTGTGTGTAGACTCACGATTTTATTGTGAGCACTCCTGCACCACAGTAAAACCCGTGATGCACTATAATTCACGTCTATCCATTTTTTTTTAAACAAAACTTTAAATTCACTTTCAATTTACACACTCTTTACTCTTTCATTTTTAATTACACGCTCTTCACCCTTTCATTCTCAATTACGTCAACATTTTCATTTCTCTATTCCTTTCCATTTCTATAATTTTTCCTTTCCATTTCTAACGATTTAATTCTAATTAAAGCAATTTTTTCTGTAGTTATTCTGAAAGAATTGTCTAAAGTTACAGAAAAAGGTAATATTATGTAGGTATAGTATAATTTAATTTTGTTAAGCAAAATTTATGTTATCATTAACCTTATTTTCATTCTTAATTTGTAGCTAGTGATAATTTTGAAGTATATATAATTATAACAAAAACATTACTATCTACAACATCAAAGGTGAGTTACTATTGTTTTTTTTTCATTTAAAAAAATAGTTTTAGTTTATATCACTACAAAAAAAGAGGAAATTAGCGACGGCAAATTCAGTCGCTAATTGAGAAAATTCCATCGTTAATGACTTTTAGCGACAAAATGACTGATCGTCGAAAATAGCTCTAGCACAAGGAATTTTATGACTAAAACATAAAATTGTCGCTAAATATAGAGACAAAAAGAACAATCCCTAAAAAAAAAATAATTTCGTCGCTAAATAACCCTAAGATTAGTTGTAGGAAAAATAAAAAAAAAATAATCTCTCTATTCCGTCACTAAAAAATATTAAATTTTTTATTATGATTTCTAATTTATTATTATTATTATTATTATTATGTTCAAAATTTATTTTATATAAAAATTTTGCAATATTATTAAAAATACTATTAATTTAAAAAATATAATATCATAGTGTACATTAAATTATACAATACTTAAAAAGCACTTAAGAAAATACTAATTCAAACTAAATAGTGCTACTTAGAATCACCACTAACAATTTTTTCACAATATGCTATAAAAAAAATAGAACTTCAGTCTCCTCTATTTTAGCTGAAAATCTAAGGAAAATGGTACTCAGTCCCCTCCATTTTATCTGCAAGAGAAAAACATGCTACAGCCAATAACTGCATCATTCAAGCTTTGCCCTTCTGTGGAGTGTAGATGCATCATCAGATAAAATTTTGTTCAATGAATCGTAAAAAAGGGAACAGATAAAAATGGCAATAGTGTCTTTGACTATTGACTTACAGGTAATTCATAGGCAGATAGAAATATATCCAAATAGTTTATTGACAAATAAACACATTATGAAAAATACAATTTATACATCCAACATCAAAATTAATCACATATAGAAATTGTCCATCAAAGAAAAAAAATATTATCTGATTAACTAGCTCGACTCATATGAGCTTATAGAGCTTCATTTCATGTGCATGATTATCAAAATTATTACAATTTATCTATGCAAGCCGAAATATGTAAAATTATATACAAGTAAAACTACTTGTATGAGCTAATTTATCTACTGATCTCCCCATTAAAATTTTAAATACCTTCATCTAAAATAACTTATTTTTTTTTTAAAGTAAAAAATATAACTACATTCCTATAAATACGAATAAAACAAAATTTGGATATCAAAATTTAACTTAATGACTAAAAAATGCAAAATTTCTCAATTTCAATGAACGTTAATGATACTTGTAGATGTAAATAGACTATATACCTCATTAATGCTAAAAACATATGCCAAATTCATCGGTTATCAATAAAAGCTCATGTCCTTAAGTTTAGGTTTATAATCTATTCAAGCATATGTTAAAAATAAATAAATAAATAAATAATCTATTTAAAATATCGGTTTCCTCCAAGTGCTGATAAGTGAGAAAATAAGGCAATTAAATTCATGTGATTTAGTTAAATGATCTGTATTTCATGAATGAATGCAAGAAAAGAAAAAATCAATTTGCATGCTTATTTGTGCAAGGAAAAACTTATATGAAAAAAGACAGAAAATTAGGCATTAGTGACAATAACTCTAGTCAATTGTTTTCTAAAAAAACAAGAAGCGATTCAATTATGACAAAATATAGGTAAAACCAACTACTTAATAAATGATAATATAAAAATTCTCTCAAAATGAATGAAAGAGCAGTGGCTATATTTGACTAAAATTGATAAATTCGTGTCCATTTTGGTCAAGATTGGTGTATGGAATCAGAATCCAATTTCCTTCAAAAACAGAGCTGGTGTTAGCTAAAAGAAGTGAATTCACATTCATCCATTAATTTTATGGCAGATGAGATGAGGATGGTCCTCTGGCAGATGAGGGTTCTTATGGTTATGGGTGCAGATGATATAAAGATGGTGCTATTTTTAGATCCAAGTATTCACTAACACCTTGCCATTCGCAAAGGGACAAAGAATGTAGGTTTGTTATCTTACAAACTAAAGTAACAAGTTCAAGGAAATGGACAATAATTTCAAAGATCCAAGCCATACAAAAGTTCAATGAAGTAAAGGAAAAAAAAGCATAAACAAGATTAATTATTAGTTAATACTCAAAATCCTTAACTTACATAAAGCATAAATTTAAAGAAAAATGGATTTACATGAACGCATACCAATTTTGATGTCAATTTCTTCAATCATTCCCTTCAAAACACCAATCCATCATCATTATTGCTCTTTTATCTCCCCTTCCCCTTCTTTACCTTGATAAATCCAGTAAATTAACATGAATATCTCACTAAAATATGCAATATTCAGAAATTAAAGCAATTTTAGGTAATTATTCACTCAAAATTTCAATTAACTCAAAAAATAATTGAACTCTTAAATTTTTCCCAACTCCCGAAATGTAACGCCCAAATACCCCCGATGGATAAAAGGCGCTACACACACACAGAGCACACATTACCACATTAAATGAACACTATCAAATCGCTCAGATAATAATAACCAAAATATCATTATTAACAACTAGTCATATATGCAAATAAAAATTTTAGTTATTATGTTACATAATATCATTTTGCTCCATATATTACATGAATATCCTTTTAAAACATTTACACTTGATATACAAAATTCTTTACATAAACACTACATTGATCATTACAAAAAAGAATCATGTCATATATAAAAAGAAACTCTAAGTTTCCATCCTAATGGCCTGCATATGCACAACTCTCTATACCGGACCTGCATACCTACACGGGAAACACCTGTGCTGAGTAAAGACTTGGTGGGGATAAACAAAAGTAAATAGACTTCTATCGAAGTCGCAAACATCACACAATATGCATATCACTATCCAGCATAATAATCACACGATATCATTTATTCATGAGCACTTTAAATGAACATGATATTAACATGTCTATATCATTTACAATCATCTCAACATGCACAAAATCTCTAACTTTAGCAAACATCGTATACGATAAGTGATAACATATCACCACATCTAATATGCATTCATATGCATGTAAATAAATCATTGCATTTCTTATACAGTCATAAGCACATAATAGCCTGAGTTCACATCAGTGGTGGATACAGGTACTTTGGATACTGATAAGCAATACCAAAAATCTGGAGACCGAGGTCTCAAACATCTGGAGACCGAAGTCTCAAATCTCTAGATACCGAAAGGTACCAAACTCTAGACACCAAACGGTGCCACTCCAGCAGCTACAAATCTCTAACCCTTTATAAGCGTACCTATCTATCCACTACTATGAATAATTCAGGCTTACAATACAAACTTTATTCATTATTCCATATACATAACATTTACTCAATTATCATCTCATACCACTGCACATTCAACTCAAATCATATATTAACTATGCAAACTATGAACATATATACATGTTTTTTATCTGTCATGCCAAAGTAATATCAATTTGACATGCTCATATTCATTCTACTTGTTCATATAGTATACACGAATATCTTAAATTCATATTACACACTAAGCATACCAAATCTCATCAAACATATCATTCATATTCTCATTTATGTTAACACATTTAAACTTCCATATGCATATTCAATCATAATCCAATACAAAATTTCACATAGTTTAGATCAACTAATAAATCATGCATAACTCAATTATGTTGAGCTCATGACAGAACCTCAAACACTCTGCTATCGCGCTCACGACAGATGTCGTACTCCTGACAGAACACCCAAATAACTTCTGTTGCACTCGCGAAAATGCTCGCGCTCGCGATAGAACACGATCTGACAAACTTTGCCCTATAGAGCCCTCTATCGCGCTCATGACATAGCCTGAACTTTGTGTTCAAACTCCCCACTTCACATACCTCACTTCATGCAATTTACTGTAATCACTTACACGACTTCCAACATCAACAAAACACCAATTCCAGCAAAAATGGCCTTTAAACTAGGTAATCACATATGAGCAACTTCTCATGCATAATTTGTAACTAACATAAAATCATCATGCAAATAATCAACACATTGTACAACTTCAAGTTGTCAATAAAACATCATCAACTTAGCAATTTATCCCATGTACAAATTAACAACTAGAAAAGTTATTGAACTCTTCAATACCCACCCCAAATTAATCAAACATGCATCTAATTAAGAATTACAAATGTAATCCCAAAACTCAAAAAGAGCAGCTTGACCAACTCCTCTTCTAGCTCAAATCTTGTCTTTTCCTTTATCTCTTCTCTTGTCTAAAACTTCTTGCACAAAACCATCAAAACACACTTAATTCACAAACCATAACAGCTCAAAATAAAAAATAGAACTAGGTAAAAGAAGGAGATAACTTCAATTTCCAAACCCACCTCACCTTTCCAACTTATCACTTAACCTCTTCAAACCAATCCAAGCTCTTGAAATCAAATGAAGAAGAAGAAGAAGAAGAAGAAGAAGAAGAAGAAGAAGAAGAAACAAAAATTGAAGGAGAAAGAAAGAAATAACAGAAATGGGACTTAAGGGGAGTGACCAGACCAATAATGAATATGAGAAAAACTTTGCCTCCACCAAACCCTTTATATATGCATGTAGAATCTTAGGTGTTGAGCCCACCTCAAGCCACATGTCAAGTCCTTAGCAAATAACCCACTTAGTCCTTGGCAAACTCCATCTAGTCCCTCTATTAAATTCTTTCTTTCAAATACTTTAATCTCTTTTCAATTAGCTCCTTACTTAACCCAGAAACCCATATTTATACAATTACTCTTGTACCCTCATAATGCAATTGACACTACAAATCTTTCTACGGTACACTTTGGGTCATTACACAAAATCCCTAGGTGCCAATTTCACTAATTTTTCCTCAAATTTCTATCATAATCAATCAATTAAAGAGATATTTAGGGCTTACATTTTGCCTAATAGGGAAAAATGGCAGCAAGGGGGCAAAAATTAGAGTGGCTATTGGGAAAAGGAGGACCTATAGTGTGTTGCTCCTGGTGCGACGAAGAAGGAGAAGGAAGGAGAAGGAAGAAGAAGGAAGTGCCGAAGTTGGGGCTACTGCAGGTGGGCGATGGTGGAAGGATGGATGACGGTAGTGAAGGGCGACAGGGACGCAAAGAAAAGAGGGATGAGGAAGAAGAAAAATAGAAAGCAGAAAGAAGAGAAGTGGAGGTCGGTCTCCACTGTAATACACAGCTAAGGAAAAATAAGACCACCCCTAAAACGACATAGCTTTTGGGAAAAATCCATTGTTTTTACTATTTTTAGCGACTAAATTAGAGACAACAAAAATAGTCGTTATATGAAATATAAAAATAGTGATGAATTTTTTATCACTATTATGTCGCTAAAATATCACTTCAATTTCTGAAAATTGTTACATAATTAAAAATTTAAAAATTTAAAAATTTTTTAGCGACAGAAAAGTCCGTCGCTAATTCAAGTGCGTTTAGTGATAACAAAAATTCATCACCAAAACTGTAGTTAATGTCTCCGACACTTTGTTAGCAACTACAACACCAAGCATAGAAATTCTAAAATGAAGGACACGTTATATAAGTCTGATTGTTTCCAACGATCATTTTATATTATTTTCATAGTGGTCCTATATAAAATGTTTAAAACTTTATTAATATCCCTAAACCCTTATTGATAGGTAATAACTTCCAACCGTGTAAGTTTACGAAACAAATGCATAAGATCAATGAGCTTAATTTGGACTCATACAATTGGGCCATGCACTTTGGACAAATGAACCTTATCGCATGATAATGATCATAGGAATGGGCATACTACAACCAACATTTCTAAGAGTGTAAATAGTGCTTTAAAAGGTTTGAGGATAATGCTAGTTTGTTGTGTAGTTGAGCATGTATTTGCAAGGCTTGTTAAATTTTTGATAATAAAATGTGTATGCATCGAGTTCAAATAGTAGCTGAGAATACATACACTCAAAACTGTATGGATTAGATGGAAAAGCGTGCTCAGAAAGCTTGTGGGCACAGAGTTGAAAGTTCTGATCGGCGTACATGACTTTTCACGATTAAGATAAAAAAAATCAACAAAGCAAGCAAAAAGGCAATAACATATAAGCTGTTAGTTTGGATTGTCATCACTGTGAATATGAAAAGTTTCAAGGCACTAAAATGTCATGTTCACATGCTATAGTTGCATGTATGCATGTACGAGTTGACATGTGGATATACATTGACCAGTGCTATAAACTTTCAGAGGCTTTGAGCTATTACGAGTCATTTTTTCAACTACTTGCAGACTGTGGTTATTAGCCTCCATATAATGGACAAACTTTAGTTCTCTACCCAAAGCTTATAAGGAAAAAGGGCTTGCCGCAGACATTTAGATATCAAAATGAAATGGAAAGTAGAAAGCACAACAGGCCTAACCGATGTACGCTTTATCGAAATGGGGGGATTAACAAAAAGACATGCCCAAACTTGGCCAGACCATTAGATTATGCTCAATATCCATGAATAATGTATTTTTTAGTAATTCTAATACTTTATGATATTGTGTCCTTTTAATATTTGTGGCAATTTAAAATTTGCCATAAAAATTAGAGACTTTATAAATATGTCTATGTTAGTGTGCTTTTCTATTTATTTTTTATTGATTTTTGGCATTTGGTGATTATTGCTTAGATAATATTATGCTTTTAAATTATTAATGTTTGCTTATATATTTTTTCAAATGTTTAATTTTATAGAAGATTAGAATATATTTCATGTACACATAAAAACTTTTAAAAAACATAATACAATACATATGAAACATGATCCATATGATACTTAATGAAGTATATGTGATTCTGTTCCATATCTAGTGGGCCTGTTATCTCCAATAGGATTTCATAGTTATTGTTCATCAATAGGTGCATCACCTGTTTCATCACCACTAAACTTTGTGTTAATTGATCTTGCATCACCTGACCATGTATCACCGGACCATGCGTCACTCGATCTTACATCACCACTAATTTCATCAGTATAGAAATTAGTAAATAATGATTGTCTATAATTGGGTTGCGAGTTTGATTCTTCAGTTGCACCAAATATATTTTGAAAGAAGTTATTTTGATCCATTCCCTGAGTTAATGCAAACTCAATATTAAATGCAGGAACTGTGTATTCACTAGGTGTCTATTGTACATCACCTGACATAGGTATCCTTGGATGTGGGTTACTTGTCACACCCATTTCAGTAGATGAAAAATTGTGGCCACCAATTTGAGTTGCACATTGTTAATGGGGAACATCTATTACATGAAAAAGGCCATCACATGGGTGTTGAAATTTGCATGACATTTGGATCATAGCAAATTTGTGGAACAATTGATTGCCTTTTAATCATTTCAGTCTTGTGTCATTAAGTTCAGAAGTCTACAAATTGACTTTCCACAGGTGCAATATTGATAAGATTCAGACTCAGTTGTCGTGGAAACTCAGTTGATATCCTATCCTCAAAACAACTACAACAAGGATGCTTTCCATAATCTGTCTATTGTTCAAAAAAGTACTATAACTTGATTCACCATGTTCATGTATAGTCTCTCAATACCATCAGCTTAAGATAATAAAATTTAGAATTAATCCCAAACAATACATACATTTGAATGCATTTTTTTTATTCATTATGAAAAATAAACTAAGTGAAATATTTACTATTGCTCTACGGGATCTGCCCATAGGTTATCCATCATCTAGTGCGTTGCACATACCATTGCATGTATTGAGATTGATTATTCAATGGCTAACTTAAATGCTAGTCTCTCACAATATGAGTATTATAAATGTTCCATGCATTTATAAATAGTGCAAATTCAGTAATCCAGTCAATCTAGTTCTGGCCATGCAAGTTTATTGTATGCAAATTGTCTTGTATAAAAAGGTTGGGTTGGCTGGTTAAATCAAAATTGTCACATGGCTCTATTGGGATGGTGAAACTCAATGATATAGAAGCAAATAAGTGGAACAATAGAGAACAAATTTGCCTTTCCATTTGTATAATAATATGGGAGAAAATGAATTATGTTGTTGTAAGGTTCCCATTCAAACTGCTTTACAAAAGAAAAGGAAAATTTAAATTTGTATATTGTCAACAATTCATTATTTTTATGTAAATAAATCATGTTAGTATATAAATAAAATGAATTTCAATACAAACCTCTTCAATTGCTTGCGTATCTAATATTTTTCAATATATATGTATATCCCTCCTGTTAATATTACGCATATATAGTGGTTCAATCCACCTAAGATAACATAATGCTTAAATAGATGAATTGCCTTAAATGAGATGACATTTTAAAATTTTGTTATATTAAGTATGTTATGTACTTGAATTCGTAAGGCATGATTTGGTTTAATGCATATGGCTGTAAAAATTGAGGCTTAAATTGGGGAAATTTTTCCCATGCACATTAATATGAGTTGTAGATATCCAGTAACTCCTTTTGCATCAGGACACGTGGCTCTGCATAAATTTCTATACAACCAAGCAAGATAAGCTGACCCCCAATTAATTACCCAACCTCTCCAAATCTTCTAGAATAGGTAGAAATATAAAATGGAGCATACTTGATGACTGCGATGCAAATAATAGTCTATGAAAATATCTTAGTATGCAGCCATGACCATACTGTTATAGGTGTTGCATTATCAGGTATTTTATTAAATCTAGCATCCAACCATATCATCCTTACTTTACCTCCAAGCAAATCTATGACAAAAGGAACTACCCTAAGTAGATTATAACAAATAGTCATCTAATCAAGATTTGTTCTTACAATTATAGATGGACCCTCTATTGGTAATCTTGTCAAAATTTCTATATCTTGAAGTGTGGTTATGGTTTCACCACACATAAGATGAAACATGTGCGCTTCTGGTCGCCACCTTTCAATAAGTGATGTAATTAAATTCCAATCTATATTTATTAATCCAAATTTTATAATTCCTAACAAACCAGCTGATCTTATATATGGTAGAATTCTTGAGCCAATATTTTTATAGTGCTCATCCACATTGTTCCTCTTTCTCAACACTTCTCTTTCAACCTTTTAGTTTAAATTAAACAACTCAAACCAAAAAAAAAAAAAAATAAAACTAATTATTAATCTACAATATATGTATGAAAATTTTTTGAATTATTTCATATTGCATCATATCGATGTCTCTCTTAAAGTGTTAATAACTCCATATTAATAGGACCCGAGTTAATTTGTGCAGTTCCTATATGATAAGGATTCATGTCAAAACCTACATTTAATTTTACATCATACATCTTAAATAAAGCCTTATATTTAACTTATATGTGTATCTTATTTATATTTCATTCGACTTTTATATGTAAAATTATTAGTAGCTTGTGTAATATAAATTAATCTAACTCTTAATTAATTGTTTACGCATAATTATTCTATTTATTTTAACACTATTATAACAATTTCAATAGAATATATAACAATTTTTTAGTTAAACAATTTCAATCAAATATATAACATTTTTTTAGTTAAACAATTATAAGGTCTAAACTAATTATTATAATTAAATATTTGAAAATTATTTTGATTATTCATAACAGTATTTTGTTGTTAATTTTAATTATTTTAATTATACATTCTAAAATTATATTGATTATCAAGTTGAACCCGTCCTTCTACTCTCATTTTTACAATTATGATAATCTTAATTATTCTAGTTTGTTAAATTATAGTACATTATATGCAAACTACTTTATAATTTTTATTGAAATTTTATATTATAATTCTTCTAATTAGCTATGTGTTATTAGAATAATTTAAATAAAAGTTAAATAATTTTATATTGAAAAACAATTTTGAGGTAAAATCTAATTAAATATTTCAAGTCTTCATAACTTATTGATTAATTATAGAAATATATAATTATTTATGATTTTATAACCTTCATCAATATATTATTATTGTAAAATTTGCATCAATATTATATTGTCCTTCATAAATTATTATATGAAGGGAAATATGTACTCATATATATATGAAGGTAACATAAATGGGTATGATACTTACCTCTTGTAAGCGAAAGCGAATACAAGTATCTCCCTATCTAGCATCACTGGTCCAGCTTATATTCATGTGCGGGATAACAGCAATTAAATCACAGTTTAAAAGCCTCTTGGAGTTAAAAATAAGCAAGAGAAAAATTTGGCAGAGTTTCTTTATGAGAGTTTTTTTCTGTTACTTTTATAGAAAACTTTAGGCCTATTTATAGAGGTATTTTCCCTAAAATAGGAAATGAGAAATAAAAGGAAATAATGTAAAAAGGGAAGTTACCCTTTTTACTTATATCAATTAAGAAAGAATCCTAAATTAGTGGATTTGATTGGAACTGCTTCGATATCCACATTATTTCCTTTCTGATATGGATCTCTTTCCATATCAGGATAATTTCCACATTTATATGGATTTGAGTCCATATTGGAGTTATGGGCATATCCAGACTCCATCATCTCCCACTCGCATATAACGGAATGATTTTCTATCGAGATCTCTATTTATACAAGCAGATAGACCGTGTGACTAGTATGTATCAAGAGCACTAGTGCTATACACCTATTAGGCATATATAGCATCTCAAAAGATGAGATCCTCTTATTCACATATGCCTAACCCTAAATTTCCTTCTCACATTCACTGTTTTAACTCATGATCTCATAAAAATAATTTTTATGTTCACTATTATGTCTCTACTTATAGAGATACTAATAGGCTAGCCGGTGAACCACGAAATAGTTAAATGTGATCAAAAGCCTATCTTCCCCTCTTTCTATATGCCATTCATCATGATTCAGCTTGATTTTCTAGCTAGTTCGTCCAGACCCAAATTATTCCATGACCTCTTATAAACTAACTAAGCTAGCCACATTGAGCCATATTTTAGGTATACGTTGTCTAAGGGTAAAAAATAAATAGGATCTTATAATAGGAAAAATTGAGATCAATAATATTAATTTTTCATCCCTTGGTCACATAAGCACACACGGTATAAAACCAGTGTTATGGTGTTCATTCCTTCCCTTAAAGGAGTGCATGTCTCACAAAAAATATATAACATCATATAGAAGTGTAAGGTTGTGATTCACCGAAGCATCCAACTTTAGTCCGCTTATTTAAGGTATGGTAGCTACATTTAACTCGCCATGGGATTACACTCAATTCCTATTTGGATCTCAATCCAGAGCATACAACTTTATATATGTCTTTATCTTTCACCCTAACAAGAGTAATCTTGTAATTTCTGCAAGATGACACTTTTATTTTAAATGGGCTCTCGAGCAATCTCATATGTTTAAAATTTTCCTTATCTTAATTTTTGCCAACTCATTGACAAAACTAAGGTAACACCCTTGTGAGTGGCTACTTGTCTGTGCGACATGCTCAATCTCATAAAAATAACAGTAATTGTTTACACACAAACATTCACTCTCATGTATTGCCAATAATGAACTTGGTTATTGTTCATAAATAATAACATTAAGGGATCATATAAAAAATATAATAGTACCAATCAAATTCTATACAAACCTTGAGATCTAATGTGTCTCTCAAAACACATCTCTCATTACAGGTTTATTCAATAGATCTGTATGCGTAGAAATGTATTGTAAGTTCACTTCTCATCGTACAATAATATCTCTTGTGTATTGATACTTAATTTCGATACACTTACCCTTACTACAAGCTATCGACAAATGGCTGTCACTATAGACCATCACTAGTTCCTCTGAAGCAATTACTTGTAAATAACTTACAAATCATTTTACCCAAACTGTCTCTTGTACTGCAGCTGAAGAAGTGACAAATTTAACTTCCATTGCTGATAGGGCTACACAAGTTTATTTCTTGCTACTCCATGAGATGGCACTCTTGCCAAGCAAGAATGTGAAACCCAAAGTGGATTTCCTCTCATCTATATCTCCTGCCCAATTAGCATGTTTTTATCCTCTCAATTGTAAATCCTTGCCTTAATAACATAGAGGATGGTCTGATGTACTTTTGAGGCATTTAAGTATCCTTTCAACTGCTTTTCAATGTGCTTCGCTTGGGTTTGATTGATATCTACTTACTATACCCATTTCATAGCATATATCATATCTTGTATGCAATATTGCATAAATAAGATTACCCATAGCACTAACATATATAATGTCCCTCATAAATTCCATTTCTTTTGGCATTTTAGGACATATATCTTTGCTAAGAAACTGATTCTTGGTAATAGGGTTATCTATGAGTTTGCAGCTTTGCATATTAAATCATTCAAGAATTTTGTTTATATAATTCTCTCAAGAAAAAGACAACAACCTTCTCGAATGATCTCTTGGGATCTTAACTCCAAGAATACAATATGCTTGACCCATATCTTCCATCTCAAAGTTGGATGATAATTAACCTTTGATTTCATTTATGTACCTTTTGTTATTTCTAGCTGTTAGTATATCGTCTACATACAACGTTAAAATGACATTTATTTTCAGAACTTTTACTATAAACACAATAGTCTTTATCAATCATGTTGAACCCATTTGACATGATTGTGTCATGAAATCTCATATACCATTGTCTTGAAGACTGTTTAAGGCTATAGATTAAACACATCAATTAGCAAACCTTATGTTCGCTGACTTTTCGGATGAAACTTATAGGTTGTTCCATCAAATTCTCCATTGAGAAAAGCAGTCTTCACATTCATTTGCTGTAACTCTAGGTCTAAAGTAGCCACTATGGTCAGAATTAACCATATGGATTTAAATCTTATAATAGGTGAGAAAGTCTACTCATAGTTAATCCCTTCTTATTGTGTAAACCCCTCAGTGACTAGCCGAGTCATATGTCATACTTCTATCAGCCTTTCACTTTACTTTGAGAATCAATTTATTCTTAATTGGTTTGTGTCCTTTTGGTAGATCAACCAGTTCCTAAATATAGTTTGATCTTATAGATACCATTTCTTCTTCTATTGCTTTAATCCATTTTTCCTTAGTTGGGTATAAAAGAGTCTTTTGAATATTTGTAGGCTCTTCTTCATCTTGTGGGTAACCAAAAGGGTCTCATTTGAGCCCTCGATCTTAAATTATTGGCGTGGAATACTTTTCCTTTTAGATTTTCGCAGTTCTCAATCTTGATAAACATGTCTCATATATTCATCGTAATTCGGAATGCTCCCACTGGGACCATGTTTTGTACTCCCACTGGAGTTAGGAATACCATATTCTTTACTCTCACTGGAGTCAAGAATACTCCCACTCAAATCAGGGTCTTGAACATCCAGATCATTTAGAGAAAAAAGGTCTTGACCATCTCCTCTATTTCGCTCACACTCGGATGGAGTGATCCTGATGTTTTCTCTTCCTAAGTTTCATAGAAAGTGAAATCTTAATTCATATTGCCCACATTTAGAAATTCATTCTCTCAGAATATGATGTCTCGTAACCTGAATTCTGTCAATGTGCCATTTTCTTACTCACCAATGAAAATGTATCCTTTTAATACTTCAGAATACCTCACATAGATACTCTTTTTAGCTCTTGGTCCCAATTAACCAATTTTACATGAGATATCATTGATGTAAGCAACATAACCCCAAGGTTGCAAATGGCTTAGGTCAGCTTATCGACTAGTCCACAACTCATAAGTTATGAAAGTGATAGATATAGAGGGCACTTGGTTTAGAACACATGTGGTAGTCAATGAATTATCTCCCCGATAAGAGATTGGAAAATTTGCCTCTGCTATCATAGATCTAATATCTAGGAGAGTCATATTTCTCCTTTTCGCAACACCTTTTGTTGTAGAGTTATGGGAATGGACAACTGATATTCAATCACTCTTTAATCATCTAAAGCTTTAAATTTATCTAAAAGATATTCCTGACCTCTGTCAGTTCTTAAAGCTTTAATTCTCTTATCTAATTGATTCTCAGCTAATTCATATAAGCTTCAAAGCAACTCAATGCTTTTGACTTGTGAGAAATCCAATAGACATGACCATACCTAGTATAAATATCTATAAATCTGATGAAGTAGTAGGCCCCATGCCTTGTCCTCACATTCATTTGATACATATGTCATATGAACTATCTGCAATAGAATTCAACTTTAGTTTCTTTTCTGAACGATTTTCTAATTAGTTTTCTTTTTAAGCAATGCTCACACGTAGGTAATTCTACCTCATTTAGATCACCTTATAAACCTATTTTGGCTAACTGACTCATTTGGTTTTGCCCGATATGGTTTAATTCAGCATGCCATATTTTCAGATTGTTTTCATAACTATGTAAAAAAGAAAAAATTAAAGAAAAATTAGTTTTATCCAAGTAGTTATGGTCCACATCCATAAAAAAAAAATCATTCAGCACATAACTAGAACTATATATAATGAACATCATTTAAGCATAAGCATATATTGTTATCCTCAAAATGTAAATTAAAAACGAATTTCAACAAAGCAAGAACAGAAGCTGAACTCCTAACAAAGGTATCTCGATTCCTTGTTACATGGTCCTTTATTCCTGAATCTATCACCCACAAAGGATGAAATTCAGAACTAGATACACAAATCCACTCACTATTGAGTCAAAATAGTGTATCTATTTGGGCACAATACAGCCTCTTGCATAATGTCCTTTCTGTAGACAATTGAAATATTTCACTCTTGAAACATTTAACTTATTTTTGCCTTTGGAGCTATAGTGATTCTGTTTTACAATTTGCTTTTTAGGCTCTTGAGCCTTTTATCCCTAATTTTGAAGGTTTTTTTCTTGTTCTGGCTATAACTTATTCTACCAGAATAAGACTATGCCATATGCACTTCGACATTAATCTTAGTCACTGCTAGACGGTGCCCTTCAAGCTCCAAACTGACAAGAAACATCCTCAAATGTCTTCATGTTGTCAATATGAGTTAGTTGCATCTTCATATGCTCCCAACGTTTGGGCAAGGAATGGATAACAGCTTTGACCTGCTGCTTGTCAGTCAACTTATGACCAATTTCACTAAGCTCACTTATCCTTTTACATCTCTCTCAGATGTTTTTGCATGGTACGATCAGACTTCTTCTGATATGTATCAAATTTGATCATTAATGATCGAAACTTAGTCAGAGACACACATCAAAACTTTTCTCGCAAAGCGATCCACAGATCCATTGCATTTTGATACTTGTGGAATTGCTTTATGATATCATCTTCCATCGCACTCAGTAAAATGATACGAGTAGTGGAATTCATTTTCTTCCATCCCACATAGGCATCTCGATCGCACCTATGCTGGGCCGTATTGCCATCCTCAGGTTCAGGCATAGCCGAACTTAAGGGTTCAAAAGTCTCTTGCTTTTCAAGCACGTACTAGATTCTCATACTCCAAATTTCATAATTGTCACCATTCAGTTTCAAGTCTTTGTTCATCTCAGTGATAATAGATTTGGAAGTAGTAGCCATTTGGATTCTTTGATCTCTAATGGAATAAAAAAGTTGCACGAAATTAAAGGAGATAAGGTAATACATGATATTTACTATGCATCTAAAATAATAACCTAGTAAAGTATTTTAGTAGGCTCAAAATCGAAAAAGCTACTAATAGTATCCAATTACTCTCTAAGTCATAATGTCCAACCTTACAAGTTAACGTTTCATGCATAGTAAATCTAAATTATTGGATTATTAAGTTCTCAAACTTAAGGGGGGGGGGGGGGGGGGGGGGGGAATTATTAGTTTTATTTTATTAAGTCTACTTAATAAACATGCAATCATTTTACTCTTAAAATAATGTAAGGCGACTAACAGTTAAATAAACACATTTATTATAAAATTAAATGCCATTATTATAAATAAATGCATTTATTCAACCAATAGATAAAATCCAATAATCCAAAATAAGATACTCATGTCAAATAACAATAGGAAACATAAATCCTATGTAATAAAAAAATAAACGCTAACCAAAATTGACACTTATGTCAACTTATTTTAAAAGTCTAGATTTCCACAAAATATTTCTTATTACTGGGATTATTTCTTTTACCATGTTAACCAACACATTGGTAAGTCATAAGCTCGCTTAATCCATGGACGATGCACTCTACGTCCATTTCTCAATTACATCATAGATTTAGTGTTGCTCATTAACACTTTTATTTTGGCAACTCTAGCCAAAAAATGAAAAATAGATTTTCTATAAAATCTATCTTATATGAACCAGGTAGTTTCCAATAACTTCCTTAGTTTTGGATGATATGCTTATGAGTCAGTCAATACATTAACCAAGACTCTATCATTCATTTCTATCCTCAGACTACCAATACAAATGCACTCTTGCATTTGTTGTTGTACATGCACTATATGATGCACTGTTGCTCCAAAATCATCAGCTCAAATCTTTTTTTGCATTCTCATATTGTTTATTGATTGCACTCTTGCATTTCTTAAAGCAACCCATGCATATTTTAAAAAAGAATAGGTGTCCTTATCAATATTTCTGCAACATATTACAAAAATCAAAAGTGGTTAATACACTTATTTATAAACACATATGATTGAAACATATTTCAATCAATAATAAGGACAAAACCTTTAAAAATTTTCAAAAATATTTTTCAAAACTATTTAGATGCAGAAAACACATTTTTCATAAATTTTATAATATTTTTAATAATTTAAAAATAAGAATTTATTTTATGGTCATAAAAAAAATTTTAAAATTGACCAAAAATTAAGAAAAAAATTTGACAATTTGATTTGTCAAAAATTAGAGCTAATTTGGTGGTCGGAAGTAGACACACACGCCAATGCACCATCACGCACCAGAGGGAGGCCTGATGCACCCACGTGCCATCACACGCGCTTCCTCTCAAAAGCCACGTGTCGACACGTCAATCCTATGACTTGACACGTGTCACCAACTATTTAGACCACCTGTCACCCACGTGGCACCTTGGGACACATCATCGACACGTGGCATGACAACTATCATCCACGTGGCGTATTTCTATTAGGCCACGTGTCAGCAATGACACGTCACTATGCTGACATGGCCTGACACGTGGGATGACCTTGTTCGTACATGTGCCACCACCTTATAGGTCCACTTGGTGACTATGTGTCACTTGATTGACACGTCACTGCCACATGGCTTAACCTCGATTAGACACATATCGTGATGCTATTGGGCCATATGTCCACAGTGACACTCTACTAAGGACACGTGTTTGCGCGTGTGTGAGCCACGGCCTACGAGCAAGTGTCCAATGTGTAGCGGCGTGTGTATTCCATGCGCTGCCTTCCTGGCTAATTTCGATCTCCGGATTGGCCGATAGGGGGGCTTTCGGGGTCTATGATTCCAATAGTGAGGTCTAAATTTTCAAATCCCAACTTTTAGTTTAGCATTTTCTACACCTATGTTCGTCCCCTTAAATTACGGTGTATATATACATGATTTGTAAGCCAAAAAATATATACAAATATATATTTTTAACACAAAAATAAATATATTGTGTTCATGCATCCTAAGTCTACCAATTTTACACATAGAATTTTAGATCCAATATTAGCCACATGCCATAATGCAAAAATAATGGCTATAATACCAATGAAGGGAAATGCATACTCATATATATATGGAGGAAACATAAATGGGGTATGATACCTACCTCTTGTAGAGCAGAGTCTCAAGCGAAAGCGAATACAAAGATCTCCCTATCTAGCATCACTGGTCTGGCTTATATTCATGTGCGGAATAACGGCAACTAAACCATAGTTTAAAAGTCCCCTAGAGTTAAAAATAAGCGAGAGAAAAATTCGGCAGAGTTTCGTTATGAAATTTTTTTTCTATTACTCTTACAAAAAACTTTAGGCCTATTTATAGAGACATTTTCTCTAAAATAGGAAAAGAGAAATAAAAGGAAATAATATAAATAGGAAAGTTACCCTTTTTACTTTATATCAATTAAGGAAGAATCCTAAATTAGTGGATTTGATTGGAACTGCTTTCATATCCACATTATTTCCTTTTTGATATGGATCTTTTTTCATATAAGGATAATTTCGACATTTATATGAATTTGAGTCCATATTGAAGTTATGTCCATATCCAGACTCCATCAATAGAATAGTTAAATTATGACATAATTTCTTTAAATAATTAACCATACTTATTGCTAAAAAATGCTTAAATGAAAATGAAATGTAAAATGGCACATAATATATTCAAATTTTCATTAATAGAGGTCCATAATTTTTTTTTTATGTTCTAATGAAGATAATGTTCAAGTAATTTATTATAATTGTATCACTTACAATAAGTTTTTTTTGTTCAACTAGAATTGTATCTCTAATTTTTTTAAAAATTTCTTAACTAATTTTTACTATATCTTTCACAAATATCCGAACTAATTGCTCATATTTTGATACATGCTCACATTTTGATACATGCCCACTATTCCAAATTTTCATTATACACTTCAAATAAAATATTGGTAGTGTCATGCAAAGTTCTTTCACCATCTTTGCTTCTGTCATTGGATATTTTGTCATTATAATTTCTTGTAATTTTTATTTTTTGTAATAATATGATTGAATGTTGTTATACCTTTGTAGTTCGGCAGTTGTACAGGTCATTCCATTTTCAGATGACGATTTCTCTTACAATATCACTCATCATGGCTCTTGGAGTTACGTATATGTACACCATTTATCATATGAAATTAATCAAAATTAATGTCAAATTAAAATTAAATTGGCATATTTTCTTTTATTTATTATGTTATTTTTATCATATTAAAATTTATCATATTATATTATGAAACTAAAATTTATCATATTAATTTTTCGCTAAAAAAATTACAATATATGTAAAAACTATATATACCAAACTTATAAATATAGACAGAAAATTAAATTATCAATTATTAATCTCAAATATAAATCACACAGATAATTTTTTAACTGAGTCATATAACATATGCCAAGACTTAATAATTTATTTTTCTTTTGAGTAGTTTATCTTGTTGGACCAATTAAAATGGCTTTATCAAGCAAAAAAATTAAGCAAACAATTAAATCAAATACTATGAAAATTAATAATCTCGACATGAGCTAAATCTAGTTTTCTAAAAATGAAAAAATAATAATAACTTACCTTTAATATTGTAGATAGTAAATATTTGTGTTGTAATTAGATATATTTCAAAATTATCACCACCTACAAGTTAAGAATGAAAATAAGGTTAATAATAACATAAAATTTGGTTAACAAAATTAAAGTATACTATACCCACATAATAATAATATTACCCTTTTTTTTTCAACTTCGAACATATTTCTCAAAATAATTTGAGCAAAAATTGCTTTAACTAGAATTAGACTGTATAAAAATGGAAAGGAAGAGAGGAATGGAAATGTTGATGATTGAAAGAAAGAGTGACGAATGTTCATGAATGAATAGTGTGTTGACGAAAGGAATGAAGTTGTTTTAAACAGGAAAAAAAAATTACAGATCTGTTACTTGCAGCTGTAAGATTCACGGATTAGACTGTGGTGAATAGTGCCCACCGTAAAATTTGTGAGCCTGCAGCATTTTTTTTTTTAAATTTAATGTCAAAAACAGGCAGCACGTATACTGATTTATTGTACTAATTTTTTTATTCAGTGCGGGCTCCATTCTAACAGAAACCGATAGTTTTACTACTAGTTTCCGACATATCAATTTTTTTCAATAATTTTAGTGTAGTACACATTTTTTAATTTTTTATAATATTTGTTCCACTTCCAAAAAGACCCAACTTATATAATAAAGGTGTTGTAGCTCCTTTAATTTAAGTCCAATTAATATTTGGTTTAAAATTAACCTTCTTTTCATCAAATTAACACTAACAGAATGTCGTAATTCTGTCTTCTACTTTTTAAAAAAAAAAAATAATTGCACAGTCATTGTGTGTATTTTTAATTTAACTTAAAAAAACTGTGAGAAAACAAAAATATGTTCGCAAAGAAATGAGCAAAAGGATAATAAATTAAAAGTTGTACTTACTTTTGAGAAAAATTATCAAGGAATGCGTGAAATTTATGATATATGATAAAACCAATATTAAACAAAGAGGAAAAGAAAGAAAAATGAGCATGGTCTTAAGTCCAGAAGAATTATTTGTGAGAAACAAATTCAGTGTCCCTATTACGTTCTTAATTATTGTGCATGTCATCTCATTTGGATTTTATTCTTTTATGACACATAAATAATATTTCATTTATAATATCATTTAAATTCATCAAATTTGATCCACTTCACTAACGTTGGATATAATTTTTTAAATTGTCTCACAAATTAAATTGATTACATTATAAACTGTCATATTAATAATGTAATTTAAGTGGTATAATTTTCAACTTCTAAAAATAGCTATTAAGTATTTTCTTTTTTAGATGTGTATGGACTATTTAATATATATAAGTTCAATTATAGTTTATGAATTTTTAATTAAGCTTACTATGTAAAGAATATTGTAATGTTATTATGATATCTTAGTGATCGGATGCTCATGCAAGTAGAGGTACACGTGTTACGTACAATTCAAAAATTTACAAATTTTCGTATTGTCTTTAAATTTCGGGTATTTTATAAATTAAGTATTGTTATTACTTTGAAAATTCGGGACAATTCAGCACAATTCTTATAAAATCAGGTAAAGTTCAGTTTGGTTCGATTTTTCGGTTTTTTCAGTACAAAACAATACAATTCGGTAATTCGGATAATGGGGATTTTTTTGAAATAATTAAAAAAAAAATAGAAAAGTGGTGTTTTTTAGAAATTATAAAAAGTGGATTTTTTTTCAAAAATGCAACAAAAATTTGCGTCATTGGTTCTGCGTCACGTCAAGGAACAGAAAAGCTATCCAGCCTAAAACTGCAGCAGTCTGCTGCGGTTTTAGACAGGGCAGCTTTTCTATCCCGCCTCACATGACATTGAGTCTATTGTGAGCACAGTGTCACGTCAAATCAAGTTGACCGGCTAACTTGAATTTTTTTTATTATTTTTTTATTATATAAACTAAAATTTTCTTCATCTGGTCATTTTCACATTTCAATCAATTTTACCATCTTTCCGCACTTCTTTTCCTTCTCAAACCATTCTCGAACTTTGCTTTCTCAAACTTTGTTTTTCTTTTTTTTTTTTCTTCTAAAGTTGCACTCCTAAAGTTAATTTTAAAAGTTAATATTTAGTTTATTACAAAAAATAAAGAAGGCTCAAGAGAAGGTAAAGCAAGTTGATCGTCAACCTGAGATTTTAAATAGAAGTGTGGAGCCACTTCCACCATCCATTGTAAGTCTTCTGGTTGTTGAGTTGAAAGATTTACCAAGCCATTTAAGGTATGCATTTCTTGTTACTAATCACACTTTGCCAATTATCATTTCTAGCAAGCTTACTTTGATGCAAGAAAATTTACTTTTACAAGTTGTTAGAAATAGAATTAAAAGCATAGGATGACAAATTTCTAATTTGAGGGGAATTAGTCCTAATGTAGTAATGCATAAAATTCACATGGAAAATGGGTATCAACTTAAGGCAGATAGGCAACGGAGACTTAACCCCAATATGAAAGAAGTAGTTAAAAAAGAGGTAATACAACTACTTGATGCTGGCATAATTTATCCAATTTCGGATAGTGCTAGGGTGAGTCCAATTCATTATGTTCCTAAGAAAGGGGGCATGCCTGTAGTAAAAAATGAGAATGGTGAATTAATACCTACTTGAACCACTATTGGTTGGAGGGTTTGTATTGATTATAGAAAGCTAAATACAGCAACTAGAAAAGATCATTTTCCTTTACGATTTATTGATCTAATGATAGAACGCATTGCTGGTCATTCTAATTATTGTTTTCTTGATGGCTTTTCTGGTTATTTTCAAATTTTTATTTACCCTAGTGATCAAGAGAAAACAACATTTACTTGTCCTTATGGAACATTTGAATATAAAAGGATGCTTTTTGAGTTGTGTAATGCACCAGCTACTTTTCAAATGTGCATGACTGCAATTTTTGGTGTTATGATAGAGGAAATCATGGAAATATTCATGGACAATTTTTTTGTGTATGGTGACTCGTTTGAGTTATGTTTGCGTAACTTGGATAGGGTTTTATCTAGATGTGAGGAGCCCAATTTGGTATTTAGTTGGGAAAAGTGCTATTTCATGGTAGAAGAAGGCATAGTATTGGGTCATAAAATTTCTAAACAAGGCATTGAAGTAGATAAGGCCAAAACTAAATTGATTGAGAAATTACCTCCACCACAATTAAAGGTGCTAGGTCATTCTTAGGACATGCAGGTTTTTATAGAAGATTTATTAAAGATTTTTCTTTAATTGCTAAATCTTTAAGTATTCTTTTAGTGAAGGATGTGCCTTTCAATTTTTCTGCTGAATGTATAGAGGCCTTTGAGAGTTTGAAAAAGGATCTTGTGAGTGCTCCTATTATTACTTCATCTGATTGGAGTATTCCTTTTGAGATCATGTGTGATGCTAGTGAACTAGTTATTGGTTGTGTTGTGTTTTAGGTCAACGTAGAGATAAACATTTGCATGTTATATACTATGCTAGTCACACATTGACGGGTCCTCAATTGAATTACATCACTACAGAAAAAGAGATGCTTGATGTCGTATTTGCATGTGAAAAATTTCGTTCTTATTTATTGGGGTCAAAAGTTATTATACATACTGACCATGCATCTCTCAGGTACTTGTTTGCAAAGAAAGATGCAAAGCTTTGACTCATTCAATGGGTCCTTTTATTACAAGAGTTTGATATTGAAATACGAGATAAAAAAGGATATGAGAATTTAGTGGTTGATCATTTGTCACAGTTAGAAAATGATCAAAGGCCTATGGGGGATTCTGACGAAATCAATGAAGTTTTTCCCAATGAAGCTTTGATGTTGGTAAAACACTTGAGTACTCCTTGGTATGCTGATTTTGCTAACTTTATTGCTACAGAAGTTTTTCCACATGATATTACTTATCAACAAAGAAAGAAGTTCTTTTCGGATGTTAAGCATTACATTTGGGAGGAGACATTCTTGCAAAATTTATGGTGATGGAGTCATTTGACGCTGTGTAAGTGAGGAGGAATATGTTAATATTTTAACCCATTGTCATTCAGCTTTGTATTCACGTCACAATAAAAGCACTAAGACAGCAGCTCATGTGTCGAATGTGGTTTCTATTTGCCAATATTGTTTGGAGTTACACGATCATTTGTTGCTCGCTATGATGGATGCAAAGGGTTGGCAACATTGGAAGGAGGGATGAGATGCCATTATCAAATATTTTGGAAGTGGAGGTATTCGATGTGTGGGGAATTGACTTCATGGGTCCCTTTCCTACTTCATATGGGTAGAATTACAACTTGGTAGGGGTGAATTGTGTTTCCAAATGGGTGGAAGCAGTGGCAGCACCAACCAATGACTTAAAAGTGGTAATTAAGTTCTTGAAAAAGTTATTCTCTAGATTTGGACTGCCAAGGGCCTTTCTAAGTGATGGAGGTATGCATTTTATTAACCGTTATTTTGTTTCATTATTGCATAAGTATGGAGTATATCATAGAGTAGCTACACCTTATCACCTACAAACTAGTGGTCAAGTAGAAGTGTCTAATAGGGAATTAAAATGGATCTTTGAAAAGACTGTTTCAAATTCAAGGAAAGATTGGGAACATAAGTTAGATGATGCACTGTGGACATATCGTACAACATTTAAAACCCCTATTGGCATGCCTCTGTATAGGTTAGTATTTGGTAAGGCTTGTCATTTGCTGGCTGAATTAGAATGTAAGGCATTTTGGGCCATTAGAGCATTAAATTTTGATATGAAACAAGCTGGTTCTAAGCATTTTTTTCAATTAAATGAATTAGATGAGTTACATTTTAGTTCTTATGAGAATGCAAGAATATATAAAGAGAGAACTAAGAAATAGCATGACGCACATATACGTCATAAGAGTTTTCAAGTAGGGGATAAGGTACTTTTGTATAATTCTAGGTTAAACTTATTCCCCGAGAAACTTAGATCTCGTTGGAGTGGTCCATTTGATGTAACTCAAGTTTTTGATCATGGATTCTTAGAGCTCAAAAATGCTTAAAGAGAGTTATTTAAAGCCAATGGCCAGAGGTGTAAAGTTTATTTGGAAGGAAGTTTCCATGGTAGAGAGGTTTCGTGTATTTCTCTTAGTTTGGTTGATGAGATTATTTTTCTTTCTAAATGAATATTTTTTTTATTTTTTATTATTTATTTTGTTTTGAATTATTATTACTATTGTTTTAATTATTTTAATGTTTTTCACAGTTATATAAATTGAAAAAATTGAATTCTTTTTACCAACTTTCCAAAATTTTTCCAACTTAAACTTCTGTCGCAAGCGCAACATACATCACGCTCGCGACCCTGTTAGTTTATCTTTTTATATTTTTCGAAGAAAAGCTTCTATCGTGACCCTTTACAGATTGTTTTTATTTTTCACATGAAATCTTCTGTCGCGCGCGCGACATGACACTGTGCGAATTTTTAAATTCTAGGCAGATTTTAAATGTTTTAAATCCCTTTTTTCCCATTTCAAACCTACCTTTTCACTTGTTTTTCTCAATTTTAGTTTAAATTTTTACATTTACTCTGCAATTTTTTCTTCTACAACTTATTTTCTTTGATTTCCAATGGTACGTTTGAAGAAAATGGCTAATAAAAGGGCTGGGAAGGAAGCTGCTGCATCCTCTCAAGTTCCAGGTTCTACTGCTCTTTCTAGGTTGTATAAGTGTCCATTTGCTCTCTTTTCTGATGAAAAATGTAAGAAATTTGAACTTTTTTCTAAAAAGGAGATTGTTAGTATGTTGCATTTAGATTTTGATTTATTAGAAGCATTATCTGTTAGTCAAGAAATTGGGAAATTATTGAAAATCATGAAATGGGAACACTTTGCTCATTTTCAATTGCCTGTTAGGAGAGATTGGGCTCTTGAATTTTTTATTGCATTGGCTTATGTTGACAATAGAAAAGTCCAGTTTAAGTTTAGGCATGAGGGAAATAAGTATACATTTGGTTTTCCTGAGATGCATGATTGGTTCAGTTTTCCTTTAGATGGCTAAGTATTTGTGCCTCAACAATTTGTAGCCTCTGATTGTTGGAAAAAATTGACTGGTTTAGGTAGTTTTGCACCTAAAAACTCCAATAATAGGGTATTTTAGAGTAACACTATCATGCTTTTTCACAAATATTTGTGTAACGCTTTGTTTGGACACTTTGAGCACAACAAAGTCCAAACAAAGGATCTTTCTGTACTATCTTTACTTCAGGCTAAAAAGACTCCGTGCTCCACTTCGTTTATTTTTTTATGTCTTGTACAATGCCTCTATTTTGAAAACCAAAAGTGTCGGCATGGGGCATATGGTGACTGGGATCATCTTGGGTTGTTTGAGCCAGTTGAAGGGTTTTGAGCCTGAGGAGGATGAGCGTATTCCCATGCTTGACATTGTCTTTTTGAAGAATTCCCAATTGGTCACTAGAGTTGGTTGGCCACCTCAGTTTTCATCTTATGAGGAGCGCATAGCCAAGACGAATGTGGGCAAGGGCAAGCAAAAGGTCCCTGTTCCTGAGACTACTACCACCGCTAATACAGATGAGGAGGAATCGGATTCTAATTCTGGGGCTGAAGCAAGGGGCAATTCTACAGGTTGGCCGCAAGTCCTTACTCTTTTGGATTCTATGGATGCTGGAAACTAGAATTTGGCTATCAAGGTGGCCAATATGGAGACACACTTGCACAATTTTATTCAAAGCCACCAACGTTTAAGTTGCAAGTTAATGTCTTTCTTCCGTAAGCAGAATGTTTAGTTCACTCCTTCACCGCCGGGTTCACCTAGTGGCCTTTCTATAGGGAAGTTTTTCTTACCATTTCTTTCAATTTTGGGTTCACATTGAGGTCAATGTGAATTTTTAAGTGTGGGGGAGGGATTTTTTTTTAATGATTATATTTATGTACATATGTTTGTTTTATGTTATTGTGTTGATATGCATGATTGTTAGTGGTAGGTGTTATTGCATACGAGTATATGCATGTATGTTTTACTTTTATTTTCTCCACATTTATAAGTAGTTTCTTTACATGTTAATCTTGTCTATGTTTGAGGTTAATTTTGATGTTAATAATTAACTTTTGTATGCTCAATTGGTAGAATTTTAAAGTTTCATGTAGCTTGTGTTTTAGATTTTCTTTTTATCTCTTTCTAGAATTTACAAGGTCTATAGAATGTTTAGTCAATTTTCTAATTAAGCTAAAATGCTAGGATGGTAAGGATTTAAGTTTAGGTTCTAAGGAGTTAAGTAGCCTTAAAGAAACTATAGTCATAATACGAATATCTTGCTTTTCAATAATGGATGAGGACATAAAAAAAAACTAATGGGATAGAGCATAAACCCACTACACGTATAAAAAAGTGTCTAAAAATGGCATGAGAAATGCAAGTGAAAACGTGTGCTCAATCTTTGTCCTAAATTGCTACTTTTGTTCGTATAATTTCTAAATTTGAAGACTAACATTTTGGCTAGATAGCTTGATTAGCATCTTGACTCTATATTCATTGATCTTATTGTTAATAGATTAAGATAATTTCTAAATTTAATACGTATACTATGCAACTAGTTTTATCTATCATTGTTGAGCATTGGGAGTTTAGTTATTGACTATCATTTCTTTAACTTCTTTTATAGTTAAGATAACTTGTTGAGTTTGCTACATCCATTTTGGAGAAGATAAAAAGTGCATTTATTCTCTTACCTAGATTTTTGATTTTGTGCTTGAGGACAATCAAAAGTTTAAGTGTGGGGGATTTGATATGAGCTAAAAAGTTCATATATTGGTTATATTGTATATAAGTTTGTGATGTTATATCTTTAGTTTTAGTTATTTATGTTTAGAATTTAGTATCTTTTATGTTTTTTTTTTTTTTTTTTATTATAGGAGTAAATGGAGAAAGAACTAGGAAAAAGGAGGCAAAATAAGCAAGGAAGCCATTGTCGCGAGCGCGGCCTAGGAAGGGTAAGAAGGAGCAAAGGAAGAGCAGAAGGAAGAAGTAAAGCAAGAAGACGCGTGCTCTGTCGAGTGCGACGGAGGGAGGTTAAGCATTCAAATTTCAAACAAAACTACAAAGAGACATGACCTTTCGTTAAGGGTTGTGTACCTCTAGACGGGTGCTTGAAGGGTCACATTGTTTTGCAAAAGAGCTATAAAGGCAATGAAGATTAGATGATCAAAAGAGCGAGTTTTTTTAAGAGTTTTTAAAAGAGAGTTTTTAGAGAAGAGAGAAACAATTGGAAGTTAACTTTTGAAGAGGAGACAAGATCAAGGAAGAAGAAGAACATTTAATGAGTAAAGGATTGAGAGATCAAGTTTTATTTATCTTTCAATTATACTTCTCTTCTTTGTAATTACTTGAATGATGTTTCTAGGAATTTGAATAATTCTGTTAATATTTGTTTATTCTCATTAATACAAGTAATCTTTAATTAGTTACAGAATTCTTTATTAGTATTATTTGAATGATCTTTATAAGTGAGAGTATCGTTCAAGAGATATATTCTTACTTAAAACTATTAGAAATTAATTGTCATAACATTTGCTAGGGAGAGTAGGATGATTATGATAGTTGTTATAGGTTGATTTATATTCTTAAAATATGTAAATATAATACTCTAATTGTATAATGAGAGTTAAGGGTTAGAAATTATACTTGCATGTTTTAGGCATTCTATTTCATGTCGAGAGAGTGATTTAGAGCTTCATGTCAACTTGACTAGCATATTAAATATTAATTTCAGACTAAGAGAATATTTATCAAGTTTCACTTTTGTTAGATCAAATCATTATTTATATTTGTCTTCTTTGATCATAATTAAAGTAGGATTAATAAATAACTTAGTCATAATATAATATCAATAGTTTAGTCTTTTATCCAAATTAGTGAACTTTGTAAACAAGATTGAGATCAAGCTATAATGAGTAATAACCCAATATGTTCCTCGAGGGAACGATATTTTAACTACTAAATGGTAAATCGTGCACATGCGGATTTAACGTACAATAGTTTCAGAGTCAATATCTGTATAGTGCTTCGATGGAAACATAAAATTAGCCTGGCCTATCTCACCACTTGGATGCATTGATGCTAGTGAACTAGCATATTGAGTATGATTAGACTCGTCACCATCACCAGATTCAGAGCTATCACTTCCTATAGTCATATTTGCAGTTTCAGCCTTTGGATCGTCATTAGGCGATAGATAATCATTGTTAAGTGCAATGTCTTCAAAATCATCCTCGTCATCCAAATTAATCGATGGTTCATTTCTATAATCTACACCAGTGGGATAATGAAAGGCTCCCTCATTTGCATCCAAATTTGCAGTGTTGCCAAATATGTGATCTCTAAGTAAATCACCATCTTGTCTATAGATGGACAGCCAAAGCTGACTAGGAGCAACATCTGTAATCTAGGAAACAAAATGTGTAACACCCTATACCCGTAAATGGTACGAATATCAGATGTCTCCACACTACACTGTAATGCACTTATCAGATTCAATGATTTTTTTTTCAACAATTACAATCATACATATACAATAACATAACAATTACACTAACACACCACTCCTATACTTATCCTGTACAATCTCGTGTTCATCCATTGCAGTCGTATACATGCCATGCCTATATCTTTATTCTTATTGTCGAAAATTCTTCCGATCATCAGTAATACCGGCCACTACCACTTTTTCCTTTTTATAACCTGCACGCAGTAATCACACTACGTGCTGAGCATTAAAAATGTTCAGTAGTGGATACATGTCCTAAATTTTCCATAACCATATCTATATGCATGCACATACAAGTATATTTTCTTAATCGTACTATTTGAACATTAATTCTTTACTTTAGTCACTTACCATTATATCCTTTGATTTCATTTCTATAACTATGCTTTAACACTTCATTTATGTTATCACTACCATTATTGTCTGTACTGATAATCTTAACATTAGTATCATTACATTCAGTCTATCAATTAAGAGTCAATCACATTAACAATCCTTGTTATACTTTATCTAATATTTTCTTTATGTCCCTAACACTTTCTTTACTTTTCTTTAAATACTCCAACTTTTTTACATTTTATATTTACATTGATATCTTTCCACTTTATCAAATCTTTCACAGTGTTACGTAATTTCAATCAGTTGCAATTTGAATTATACTCTTAAATTGTTAACACTATAACTCAATTTACTGACTTATTTGGACACTTATTATTTCTATCATTATTCTCTTATTTTCTCTCAATTAATACTCTTTCTGTTATTAATGACATTATCATCAATCTTAACATTTACGCTAGTGATTCCATACTCATTAACAATAATATTAATTTTAACAATAATCTTGACAATTACATTAATCTAAATTTCACTTTAATGTTATTCTTGTCATTTTTATTATTAATATGTAAATTCCTTTTCAACTACATTCAATTATATAATTAACATTACAATGTGTCCATTATTCTCTATCATATTTACACTACCTTACTAATCATATTACAATTTATTACTACTACCTTTACATTCATTATTTCCTACTATGTTTAATTAAACACTTTTGTTATTTTCACTTGACAAATTATACAATTAATTTCATCAGTCTTCTTAAATTTTCATTCAATAATTATGCACTATAATATAATTTTATTGAAGTCCTAAAGCTTCACTATAGACAAATTAAAGTTTAATCCTTCACATTTGCTACAATTACGAATTTACCCTTCTATTTCAGTTAATTATCATTATTATTATTATTCTTACAATTTCATTTAGTAGTCCATTTTTTTTTTCAATTATTCACTTTTAGGTCCATACATTAATCTTATTATGGTCTATTACATTTAAGTACCGCCCTTTTCTTATTTACAACAGTGCCACTATATAAACTTAATTAAATCACTATATTACACTTTAATTCTTATGTTACCTTAAATTACAATTTTGCCATTCAACTTCACTATAATTACAATTATGCTACTATTTATTCTTAATTTCACTTTTAATTTATTTTTGACATACAAATTTACATTAACATAAATATTATCATAATATTAACATTATTTTATTATTAGTGTAATATTAGTACTTCTCTATTGTCAATTAATATACAATTAACATTCATATTACTTGATAATTACCTTTTAATCCTTTATTTTACATTACTATTGACAAATTACATTTTAATCCCTAGACTTTCACAAGTTCATAGCTTTGCCTTTCACTTTTCATTTATTTACCATAATGCCATTAATCAACCCTTTTTTCTTATTTAACATGCAAATTCAGCCCATGTATGTATTAAAATAAACACACACACACACACACACACACACACATATATATATATATTCCATTTAACCATATACATGTAATAGTATTCATTATCACTATTAAATTCTTCAATTTGAATAAATTATGCAAATAGTTAAAATAAAAATCCATATTTGCATTCTGGTACCTCAACTATGGCATATTTACAATTTGGTTCCTAAACTATAACATATTTATGCTTAGGTTCCTGAACTTTCTCATATTTATACAAATGCCATCAATTTATTTCATTTACTTTTTTAACCTATTATTTAGCATGCAAATTACCGTTTAGTCCCTAAACTATTGTTATCCTGGCAAATTACATAATTAGGCATTTAATCTTTTTTTTTCTCATTATTATCCATCATTAATTAAACTAAGCACCAAAATACCATTTAGTCCTTAAAGTACTATTTTCAAGTCAAATTTCATTTTAGTCTTTACCTTATCTTACCTAATCTCATCCATATCTTATCTTAGCCTTATCTTATCTCTATCTTATCTTAACGCTTTTCTTATCTTATTGCTTAATTACATATATAATCATTTAATTATTCATTTTTTCTGCATTATTACCCTTTTGTACTTCATTCCTCAAACAATCTCATTTTAATCCATTTTTCGTACTTTGCCCCTAGCATTGACTCGGTAGAAAATCTTAGGACTGGATATACAGAACATGAACTCTATAGGTTTAATATATTTTAGAGGGACCCAGAAGGACCACCCTACAATCCATTTCAGTACAGTTTAGAGGGACCCCGAAGGACCACCCCTACATTTCAGTTCAATATAGTCTAGTAGGACTGTTATTGGCCTACAATAAGTGAGACGTCATACTCACTGTGACGTGCGCGAACCCCGCTCGACATCCGGGTCACTCTCGGGTGTCCGCTTTTAGGACTCGAAACCAGATGGAGGTTCATTAAGACTCCTGAAAGCTGATCGCTTCGCAATGGACAGAGATTCACCCCATTCCATTGTTAGCAATCAACTTACGAGCGGCGTCTGTTGGGTATCATAAGGTAGGTATCACAGAGTCACCACCCAATAAAGCATGGAGAAATAAATTCTAACCTTATGACGCCAAAACCAGAGAGAGTTCGGGACCTCACTCTTATTCATACCTTTGGTTAACGTTATGTGAATGCGTTTTTAGAGTCAATTATTTTATCTCTCTTCTCACACGATTCATGCAATAAATTTAAAGCGCATTACAAGCACACAAAAAGGCAATAAATAAAGCGATAAATATAACTACAATTATCAAAAAATAAACATGAAATTTGTAATAGCGACATAATGAAAATACATACATAAATCGGGGCATTCATTTAGACGAGAACATTGGTTCCCAACTACTTGTTTTACAAAAAAGGTACAGAATTCTCAAACCGACTTTATATAAAAAGGACAAAGTGATATTGTTTTAATGAAAACGTAAACCTTTTATTTTTTGGGATAAAAACGAGGACATTGGTCCAATTTTATTAACAAATTTTCATTTTTAGTAGAAAATATTTTGTGTAGTGGTTCTTTTTAAGCGCGGTCGAAAATCCTTTATTATTACAGTCTTGAAGCAAATGAAAGAAAATAAAATAATAAATATATATTTCAGAATAATAAATAAATTCTAAACTATTCGCCCTGACCGTGTTTCGCCTAACTCCATGGATGAGCCACATGCCCCTCGCTGTTGCGGTCATGACAGAAAATAATATTGGTCAATAATGGATTAAATTAAACTAAATGATAAATAAATAAATTAATAAATAACTGGATAAAATAAATTGAGAATTAATCCAATATAGTGGAAGTAAAAGTAAACAGATAGAATTAATGAATATAAAACTCAAATAACACAATTATAATGATCAATGACAATAAAAAAAAATAATGATTATAGTAGTAATAATGATAACAAATAATAACGGTGAAAAAATAATATTAACATACGATGATAATAATAATAATAATAATAATAATAATAATAATAATAATAATAATAATAATAATAATAATAATAATAATAATAATAATAATAATAATAATAATAATAATAATCACAACAATACCAATAACACCACAATGATGATGATGATGATGATGATAATAATAATAATAATAATAATAATAATAATAATAATAATAATAATAATAATAATAATAAAAAAAAAAAAACAAACATAGACTAAATAATATTAACAATAATAATAACATAATACTAAATAATACTAACAATAATAATAACATAAAATAATAACAATCCTAACAATGATAATAAATGCTAAAACAAATAATAATAATAATAATAATAATAAATAATATTAATTAATTAATTAATAATAATAATAATATAAAATAATATTAATATTAATAAAATAAAATAAAAACCCCTTACCGGTTTTCCTCGCTGGTGGTCAACACCGCCACTGCCGAAAGACAGATTGTCGCGCCTGGAGCTCGTCGCTGTTGGTCACGCGCTGGAAGGAGTTGCCACCTCACCGGAAAACGCTCTCAAAGCCCCACGGTTCACTCCCTCCAATCTCCTTTTCGCCGGCGAGTGCGGCCGATCGGTGGCCACCGCCTAGTTCGTTCTGGCCTCCTCGTTCTTCCGGTGGGGCGCGTGCGGCGGTCCGATGCCGTAGCTGGCCGGTGGTGCCCCCGCTTTTCTTCCTCTCTTTTTTCTTTTTTCTCAGTTTCCTCTGTCCCTGCATTTTCGTTGGCCTTTGTTTTTGGTTCTTTGGCTTTTGCTTCTTCTCTCTTCTATTTTCCTTATTCTCTTCTTTCCTCTTTCTATTTTCCCTTCATTTGGTTTCTTTCGTTCTTCTTTCTATTTTCACTCCTCCTCTTTCTTTGCTCTCTCTTTCCTTTTCTATTTTCTTTCTCCCTCTCTTGGCCTGCTCTTTCTTTTCTTCTTCTCTTTTTATTTTTTCTTTGCCCTTCTTTTTGCTCCCTCTCATCTGTCGGCCCCCAAATTTTGCTCCCTCTTTTTCTTTTTATACCCCCTAATTAAGGTAGGTTTTGGCCCTAATGGCACTCATTGATTTTCTCCATAATTTTGACCCTTTTAATTTTATTTTAACCTACTTAATTTATCATATATTTTACTTAATTAAACACTTTATATTTTTTTCTTCTTTTTCAACTTTAATTATCCTACATTAATTTAACCTAATCTTAATTTTTTTTTTTTAATTTCATATATATATATATATATATATATATATATATATTATTTTTTTAAATTTAAATTTTTATATATTTTATTATTATTTATTTTTTTTTGGAGAAATCATCAAGTTTACCTGGAGAGCTATAATCACCATTTTTTGGACAGATATTACCCTTGACTCAGGACCCGATGTCTACAGTTGCCCCCAATTTTGAGGAAGCTAGCGCCTAGACGCTTAGGTGAGCCAAAATTCAAAGAAGAAGGAAAGAAGAGACGCAGAGATGCGTACCTGAGGAAGTTATCGTTCTGATTTGGATGAAGTTGTTGGGGTAGTTATCGTCTACCTGTCAACGTGTTAACCCTTATCATTTTAACATCTAACATGTGCGGTGTCTAGACTTTTATTCGGTGTCTAACCTCTGTCGTTTCGGCATCTAACCTTTGCGGTGTCTAGCCTTAGCCATTTCGGTATCTAACCTTCCTCATTTTGGCATCTAACCTGTACAGTGTCTAGCCTCAGTCGGGTCGGTATCTAACCTATTGGTGTGGTGTCTAACCTTCCTCATTTTGGCATCTAACCTGTGCGGTGTCTAGCCCCAGCCGTGTCGGTATCTAACCTGTTAGTGTGGTGTCTAACCTTCCTCATTTTGGCATCTAACCTGTGCAATGTCTAGCCTCAGCTGGGTCGGTATCTAACTTGTTGGTGTGGTGTCTAACCTTCCTCATTTTGGCATCTAACCTATGCGGTGTCTAGCCTCAGCCGGGTTGATAACTAACCTGTTGGTGTGGTGTCTAACTTTCCTCATTTTGGCATCTAACCTGTGTGGTGTCTAGCCTCAGCCAAGTCAGTATATAACCTGTAGAATTGCCTCTTAAGAGGACTTGAAAGTTTGCCTCCTCAGAGGGCTTGAAAGTTTATCTCCTCAGAGGGCTTGAAAGTTTGCATCCTCAGAGGACTTTGAAGGTTTGCCTCCTCAGAGGACTTTGGTTGACTTGCCCCCTGAGAGGTTTTTGGCTGATTGGCCTCTTGAGATGGCTTAAAACTTTACCTCTTGAGAGGGCTTCAAAAATGTCGACGTGTGAAGTCACGGTTAAGACTGATGTATACCATCTAGTAGGCGTTGGGTACCATGTATGTAGGGAATGCCTATGAAAAGTTATGCATGTATGAAATGACATGCGAAGTTATACATGTGTGAAATTTAGGCACATAATCATTCATACGAAATATTAAACATATGCAAAAGATTATACCTGTGGGATACTTAAAATGCAATATGAAATTGTAAGGAGTTATGTGAAGTATGTATTGTGTGTACTGTGCATACTATGCATAGACTACAAAGATGAAATGCATGCAGAGAATTATGCATATGACACAGTCACGTGCACGGCTTGTATATATGTAAATGATTATGGAATGTGTTCGAAGAATCCTATTCTGAAAAATATTTGCCAATGATCATGAATGAAAAATATATGCAAAGGATCAGGCATGAGAAATATATGAAGGGAGATTTATGTATGCAAAATTTATGCAAATCCTTATGCATGTGACGGGGGTAAAGAGTCATTAACCGGCATAGATGTAAAGAATCATATGCCAAGATACGTGGAAAGCCATTATGTACATGAAGGCTATGCAAAGAATTGAGTATGTGTGATGTGTACATTGATAACTATGCATATGAAACAAATGCAGAAAAAATCATATGTGTGTACAAAATTCATGCAAAAGATGTGCATGTGATATACAAGCAAAGGATATGCCCAACAAATGCGTGAAAATAATTGATTATAAAAATGAAGTTTAGAGAGCTATGTACGCAAAAGTATCTATGAAATATGCTCGCTAAAAATCTTATGCCAAAAGACATGCACCCAGAATTATACATGTAAAACTATTTATAAGAATGTTTAATACAGTTATGTGTAAAAACATTTGTAGAAAGCATATGTACAAAGAATATTGCTGGGAGTATATGCAAAGTATCACTTTCATGAGTGGCAATAAGAAGTATCCAAAGATTGTGAAATGATTGCAACTATTAGGCACCCCAAACTCAAGTTTCTATTTGTCCTTGAACGCACTGAATGAACCACATTCACAACTGATTCAATCTTAATAAAAGAATTCAGGAGTCATTCTCAATGAAGTGCAAGAAGATAAACATGTGAATATCAAGGTTTACTAAACCAACATGCAAACACAAGGCATACCATGCAATCACTGTGCGTGTGTGCAAAAGGCCAAAATAGAATTTTTCACCATTTAAAAGCAAATTTTAGAGGCAACGTTGGGGACGAGACTCAACTCGAATGCATAAATGCACTTGTGGCTTCTCGTTTGAAGCTCAAGAAACACCATATGCCTCTTCCTACGTACCAAACCTTATTAGAAAGTCATCTCCGCTAATTAGATAAGACTGAACCAAGAATCAAGATGTCTTACTTCGGTTGTAATGTTAGGCTTAGGTAGATGGTTACCAAGAAAGGATCAAGTTTCTAGAGAAAAATGGCCGCAACGTTCACTCGACGGATGAAAGGACTATACTGCTCAAGAATTCTTGAATTTGGATTTGGTAGTACTTTTTCTCATCAAACTCAGTATAACAATTAAGTTAAAAAAAAAAGACGACCACTGAAACTCATCAAGGGGTATTATCTTGAGCTTTACTATTTCTTCTTTTTTTTTCTTTTACTTTTATTCTTTTCGCTTCTTCTTTTTTTTCGCAAGCTTACACCTTTAATTACACAAGGACAATGATTAAATCCCCTTCCTAAAGTATAAACCCATCCTTTTCAGGATGAATTTTTTGATAACCCAAAGAATTATCAATGATTGAAACTCTTTTCCCCGAAGTGTGAACTCATCCTTATCAAGGCGATTTTTGATATCCCAAGGAAATTATCAATGATTGAAACTCTTTTCCCCGAAGTGTGAACCCATCCTTATCAAGGCAATTTTTGATATCCCTAGGAAATTATTAATGATTGAAACTCTTTTCCTCTAAGTGTGAACCCATCCTTATCAGGGCGATTTTTGATATCCCGAGGGAATTATCAATGATTGAAACTCTTTTTCCCAAAGTGTAAACCCATCCTTATCAGGGCGATTTTTGATAGCCCGAAAGAATATCATAATGTACATCCATCCTTACTATAGCGGCCATTCTTCTAAGGGGAAGCCAAAATCATTTTAGGCAAAGGGTAGTTTTAACATGTGTAACAATAAAATTGGTACGCATTTAGCATACCAAAATAAAGACTCAATGGGCTAGCAAGCGATTGCAAAACAAGGGTAGAAAATGGTCATTTAGAGAGCTATACAAAGAAATGGTTGCCTAAATCATTTTCTAGATTCAACTTTATCTAGGGATCACTTTGACGGGTAATCAGAAAGGTTCTAGTGCTCTTAGTGAGTTTTTATCCAATCCCTAATTGCAACTAGTTTTTTCAGTTTATTTCCAAAATGGGCCAAAAGTGCTCTGAACTTAGAAATTACATGATATAGTCAAATGTTTCCATGTGATCCAGCAATCAAAGACTAAACATATTTACCTTTTACTTAATTCGAAATGGAATGAAACGCAGATTTCTAGAACTGAGATCAAAGCCATTCATAGTTGAGAACTACTTAGGCAGAGTCAGACTTTGAATCAAAGGTACCTTAATAAGGTGCAAACATGTCAGCGTTTTAAGGAATAACTTAACACAAAAAAATTTTATTCTATCAAAATTTATATACATAAGAATCATATAGGCATACAAAGAATTGTTTGTAAAATATGTGCAAACTATGTGCTAAGAATCATGTACAGGAAAAGATGCATGCAATAGTGTCGTGCATATTAGTAATGCGTGTAAGGAACTATATGTGCGAAACATGTGTAAAAACATATTGTGTAGGAATGCGTACATGAAATATGTGCAAAGATGTGGAACACCTACAAAAAAAATTATAAGTGAGTGTGTAAACGCTGCATGACAAATTATGTGCATACATAAATTTACAGTGTACATACAAGCAACGATGGCATAAGTAAAAAATATGGCACAACATGGGAATGAATGTTCATGATACATGGTGCATATGGGTATGGCATGACTGAGACATTATAGGGACATGTATGCGATGTAAGACGAATAAAGTCTGGCACGATAATGTGCATTAATGAGTCGTGAGGTATGGCAAAACTCACATACATAAAAGTGAAAAATATATACAAATAATGCACATCACATGGGACTCAGTATAAGAATGACTGTGTATAGTGAGCAGCATACGTGTGCGATACAAGACATGGGATGGAAGTGGTTGCATGAAACAAATGGCATTTACATGGTATGTGTATTTACATGGTATGCATATACAAAGCGTGGCATGGTATATGTAATGACTAACATACATGATGCAGGACTCATATGTGCATGGCATAACTCATGCATGACAATGCATGTGCATGATATGGTCTACAATATGAAAGATGCAAGGTGTCTGCCATGCATGATGTATATAATGCCCGACGTGCGCTGAACCTAGCAAAGGCCCTCTTTGAACCTGCTTTTAGGGCTCGAGGGATTGATTCGCATCTTTTTGATCTTGGGTGCCATGAGATATTTTGGATGCCTCATTCCTAATAGAACATTGGAAAGGATCATCTAGCCTCACGGCACCTTTAGGCACCTTTGAGGTATTTTGGAGTTGCCACCCAATTTACGAGAAATTGGGAAAGGTCTCTAAGCTCTATTTGTTTAAAACCAGAGATGGTGTCCGGAACTTCACTCTTATTTATGCTTTGGTTAATTATAAATGAGTTTTTAAATTCGTAAAATTCTATCTCTCCTCTCAGACGAATAATACATTTAATTAAAAGTGCACCGCAAGCATTTGAAAGCGATAAATAAAACACTGTAAAGAAAGCAGTAAAATAAAACGATAAAGGAAAGCGATAAACACGCCAAGCACACAATTACAAGAGAAATTGGGGCAGAGTATAACCCCAAATGAAAGAAGATTAAAAACGTAAATTGGGACGAAATACAATCCCAATTGAAAACTAAATAATATTGCCCCAAAAATTAATTACAAGGGCCCAAAAATATATGAACATAAATTTAAAACAAGCAAACAAAGTCAAACATGAAAAAGACATACATAAATCGGGGTATTCATTTGGTTTGGGAACATTGGTTCTTTCACGCTCATTTAAAGAGGGATCGAACAATTATTCGATTGCTAGTTTGAAAAACCGGGATGAGTGATCGCATTTTTGGAGAAGATTAACTCTTCGTTTTATTGTGACATTTTACATTCCTTGGCTAAAATGAGGGACATTGGTCCGAATTTTATTAGTAAATATTTCAATTTAATTATAAAAATATTTTTGTGATTTTTTATCTCACGCGTGCATAAATAAAATATTTATTTACAAGCAAACATAAACACGTGAAGGGATAGGAAAGGTCTCACCAAACGACATAGCCTCCCACGCGTTACGACCCCCTCCGCGTGGTCGCGAGAATGCTCAAATAATGCAACTCAAATTTTAATCTCAGACAGAAAATAATATATTAAAAATATTAGTAATAATTCCAAGCGGATTAATCCAACGAATGCGGAATAAATATAAGACATGTTATTTTACATGCAAATAAATTAACACAAATCATGCCAAAAATAAAAACTATGGTTAAAAGGGAAACAATATGATCATGATGACAATAACATAATAATAATAATATCAACAGAGTAAAACAAACATGAAATAATAATATTGCTAATAACAATAAATCACAATAATAATATGACACAATAATAATCATGACAACAACAACAACAACAACAACAACAACAACAACAACAACAATAATAATAATAATAATAATAATAATAATAATAATAATAATAATAATAATAATAATAATAATAATAATGGAGATGGAGATGGACGGCAACAATGACAAAATTAAAACAACAAGAAATCAAATTGAAACCACATAACATGTCAACAATAATAATCACATTAAAAATGCTAGAAATAAATTATGAATATGGTAATAATAACAGAAAATAATAATATTAACAACAATAAATGATATACAAAAATAAATGAGGACGGGTCCAAAAATATTTACCCTCAAAATTTTATAGATCGAAGAAAGCGGTGTCTTGATCCGTTCTCCTTGTCGAATTTTCTGTAAAAAACACAAGAATATTTGAGGAAAAAAATTCAAGTTTTAAACAAATAAGACTCGAGAAACTATTTTTTTTTGAAGGGATAATACAAAACAAAGGAAATTGATTTTCCTTGCTTGAAATAAATCCCCGAATGGAAAATATTTTGAAGAAAAAAGAAGAAGAAAAAGCTAGACTTTAAAAAAAATCTGAATATTTTTTTTTTGCTTTTCAAAACCTTCGGCTGCTCCAAAACTTGAGAGAAAACTCAACTTTTTTTCTTGGAAAAATATGCAGCCCCCCTATAAATGAAGACCAATCTTCATTTTGTTTCCCTGGTTTGTCCCAAAATGGGAAGAGACAAAATGTTCTTTCATTTTTCGTTAACCAAAAAAGACATTAAAACATGAAACAAATTTTACAGACTAAAAAATTGACCTAGAAAACGCAGGTGAAAACGACATCACGAAGGAGCAAGGCGCGGGGATGCCCGTAGGTCGCGCAAGGGCGCACGTCGCCCCAGGCAACGTGCGCCCGAGGGGCCATGCGTCGCGCCTGGCGACATGCGCCCCGTGCACAAGGTACACATTGTGACGTGCAACTCAGCGGGCGCACGTCACTCGCGGGCACATGCTGCGTCTGCGGGTGCACTCCGTTCCCGCATGGGCATGGCCCATACGCGTGCAACCACGATCCGCACATGTGGTGCGCAAACCGCACAGTAACTGGGCACCGAAAAAAATTGAGAATAAAACCCCAAATAAAATATAAAATATAAAATAAAAATAAGAATAAAAGGAATAAAAAATAAGCATAAAAATGCAAATTTTTGAATTAAAATTTTTAGAAGAACAAAGGAGAATTTCGACAAGGAAAACATCATTATTGACACCTCTACTTGTGGCAAGTATCATTTTCATCATCGGATAATTCTGATCTTAGACCGCCTCGAGACCCGGTGTCTACGGTTGCCTCCAATTTTGGGGAACCTAGAACTTGGGTCTTTGGGTGAGCCAAAATTCAGAAAAGAAGGAAAGAGACACGTACCTGAGGCGGTGGCTTTTCCAGACTGGATGATATTGTTGGCATGTTATCCTTTCTGAGGTGGGGCCCCCTAAGAGGTCTTTGGCTGGCCAGTTGCCCCCTGAGAGGTCTTCGATTGATCATCCCCTAAGAGGTCTTCGGTTGATCACCCCATGAGAGGTCTTCGATTAGCTGCCCTCCTGAGAGGTCTTCGGTTGATCGCCCCCTGAGAGGTCTTCGATTAGCTGCCCCCTGAGAGGTCTTCGGTTGATCACCCCCTGAGAGGTCTTCGATTAGCTGCCCCCTGAGAGGTCTTTAGTTGATCATCCCCTAAGAGGTCTTCAATTAGCTGCCCCCTGAGAGGTCTTCGGTTGATCGCCCCCTGAGAGGTCTTCGGTTGATCGCCCCCTGAGAGGTCTTCAATTAGTGCCCCCTGAGAGGTTCGGTTGATCGCCCCCTGAGAGGTCTTCGATTAGCTGCCCCCTCAGAGGTCTTCGGTTGATCGCCCCCTTAGAGGTCTTCAATTAGCTGCCCCCTGAGAGGTCTTTGGTTGATCGCCCCCTGAGAGGTCTTCGATTAGCTGCCCCCTGAGAGGTCTTCGGTTGATCACCCCTTGAGAGGTCTTCGATTAGCTGCCCCCTGAGAGGACTTCGATTGATCGTCCCCTGAGAGGTCTTCGGTTGATCGCCCCCTGAGAGGTCTTCGATTAGCTGCCCCCTCAGAGGTCTTCGGTTGATCGCCCCCTGAGAGGTCTTTGATTAGCTGCCCCCTAAGAGGTCTTAAGTTGATCGCCGCCTGAGAGGTCTTCGGTTGATCGCCTCCTGAGAGGTCTTCGGATGGTTGGATTGGTGTTTTGATCGATGTCGTCACTCACCTTTTGTCAGCATTCGCATCGATTCCCTCTTTCTGCAAGACTTAGAAAGCCAAATATGCTGAAAAAATGGTGAGCATACACGTGAGATGCATATGTATACAGTAATGCAGGACAAGAATTCGTCTAAGTGGATTCAGAGGCGACAGCCGGTTTGGTCGCAATTTGCAGTAGGATCGGTGCCCCCTAGAATTGCTTTTGAATTTCATGCTTTAGGGATCATGAGGTTCTCTTCTGATACCTGTAGTTATTCTTTTAAGGTAGTACGTCCCTTGTGGATTTTCACACTAGCTTTTCTTAGCGGGAAATGCGTCCTTTTTGGATTTTCACATAACCTTGTGCCTTATTTTTTGCCTGGAATGGACCCAACCCAATCTAGCGGCTTTTATTCCTTTCATTTTTTGTAGGACAGACTGCCTGTTTCCAGGTTTTCACCCTGCCCTTTGGCCTAACTTTTGCTTAGAGCGCCAATTATGATTTTCATCTCTAACGACCTTTTATTTATAAAGAAGGCTGGAGTTGTTGTCAACGATCTTTCAGGTATAATCGGCATGTATTTACATCTTAGATCATGGTTTCTTGAGCTTGGTTCTTATCACGAAGGTGCTGTAGAATTAGCCTCACAGTTGATAGCAAGATGAGTCGACCGAAGCACTTGAGTAGCGAGAATAGCAGAGGGTAGATAGTAATAATGTGCTAATCTTATACCAGAACCAGACAACTTTGAGTATGCAAGATGAACTGCTCTGGTCACATCAATATCATTGCATAAATGCACATATTTCAATTTGATTTTATAACACATGATCATTATTTGGCATTAACTCGAAAAATATGAGACCTCATCTAATCCCGGAATGGATCCTGAAAGTATCAAACTCCTGTTATCAATCAGCCCTCTCGGGTTTTCATGATTGAATATTTTCTCTCCTTTTTGTTATTATATTTTTTTTAGCCTTTGCCATGAACCCTCCTTCAGTCCGTCGGCTTTGATTGGATTTGCATTCATCTTCGTTAGCCGGGGAGGCTGCTTCTTCTAATGGTATTCCTTCTTTTGCCTCAAAGTCCTTTCCTTGGCCCTTATGCAAACTGGTTGTGAAGATGGGTTCCTTATTTAGGGCTTGAATGTGAAATCTCACACTTTGCTTTTGTCAGCTTTGGTGGTGCAATTTCTGAAGTGGTTTTCAATGGCTGAGATTGGGTTACAAGTTAGGCTTTAGTGGTTGAAATTGGGTTACAGGTTAGGCTCGGATAGTTTAGGGCAAAGTTGTGGATTTGTTTGTTTGTTTGTTTGTTTTTTCTTTTTTGTTTTTTTGCTTCTCCTTTTTTGTTGTTTTTTGTTTGTTGTTGTTTTTTTTTTCTTTTTTTTTGTTTTTTTTTTTGTTTTTTGCAGGTTATAAAGGTAATGAGTTATCCTTCTAAGTTTTGCTATAAGGGGCCCGGATGGTTAAATGTCAATCTTGATTGGCTTTTGTAGTGAATTTCTCAAACGGTTGGGGGAAAGGGATCATAAAGCTTGGTTATAATGAGTCGTATATTCCTTGTGAAGGTTCGGTGTTTTATTCGTCCAACTTCTGATGTAGTACTTGGAGTTTAATTTTATTCGACAGCACCATATGCATCCTAGATGTTGAGGATGCAAAGGAATGGCTTTCAAAATTCTATTTGTCGTCATGTTGGCATGTGCAAGCAGCGTTGTCTCAATAATGTCCTTTTCAATTTTCAGCATATCATACCTAGCCCAGGCAAAGGCTCCTTTTTTTTTCTGACATTATCTCTTAGAATTTTCCTCTCTTCAGGAGTTATATCAGATGCTCTCAGGATTTTGTTTGGATTCCCCAAAGTTTCGAGGTTAGATGGAGTTGTATTAATTGGGTTAATGTTAAAAATGAATGGATGCATCATGATCATAAGAAATGAAATCATTACAAACACCATATAAATAGGCAAAAATTGTCCATCATATTAAAATAACCAAACTGTCATAAGGAGTTCTTGTAATAAAAAGAAATAAAGCATCTAAAAACATAGTCTTCTTCTTCACTCTCCTGACGAGTGACAACGACATACTCATCTTCCCAGAACCGATCAAACACCTGGCGGGGGAACTGCATTGTAGCTAGCCTTCTTCTTCTTCTCTCTCTTCTCAGGGTCGCTGATCTCTTTGGAGTCAATGAGATCCTGGATCTTGCCCCTCAAAATTCGATAATGATCTATTAGATGCCTAATGTGTTGATGGTAGGAGCAGTATTGATCACTTTTATGGCCCGGCTGTCCCTGACTCAAGGCCGGCCTGGGCGGCAATGGTTGCAGCTTGCCCTCCTTCATTAGCCTCTCTAACACCCAGGACAGAGGCCGTCCCAAATTAGAAAAGTACCGCTAGCCTTGTCCCACTTCGAAGGCTAAAAATTCGGCTATCTTACCATTTCTACCATTACTGCTTCCAGCTCCGCCTGATCTGTACCCTGACTGGTTTTCTAAATCTCCTCTCAGTAAAGTTATTTTGGCTTGCTTTCTTCACTAGGTAAGCCGCCTCAGCCTCTACAGCAATGTCTTTGAGTGACTCCCAATCTCTGAGCCCTTTAAAGCTGAGCAAGTCCCTCAAGTAAGGGCAGGAGTTCTTGATGAATAGCTTGATCTGATTAGCAGTGTCAGGTTTTCGCTTCATCTCCATGACCTTGTTTCTCCGCCTAGTGAGTTATTCATGGAACGACTTATCACTCTTTTGCTGTAGAAGCTCGAGGTCCTTCAGGGTGACCTCCATTCTGGTACTGCAGTCATACTGCTTCATGAATTCATCAGTCAAAAGGTCCCAATCATCCTTGGATCTCCTATCCAACCTGTGATACCAGTCCACTGTCGGACCCACCAAACTAAGGTAGAAATTTTCCACCTTTTGCTTCTTGGTCATCCCTGTGCCCTTCATCACTAGGGTGTACTGCTTGATGTGCGTGGATGGGTCTGAAGTACCATCAAACTTTGGTAGCTCAGGCATCTTAAACCTTAGGGGCAACAGCTCTTCATTCCCCAAATCTTTGTCCTCAGGGTTGATTCCCTTACCAGCCGATAATAGGCGAGTGATCGCCTCAATTTGTTGCCTCATTCCTCTCATGGCCTCATCTTCTACCCTGGGTGCTCTACCCCTCACAGCTTGATGGGCTGCTATCTACTCAACCTCCTCTTTTATCACGAAATCCTCGTCAGGGTTTGGGACCCTTACCCTTCTTGGCTCAACGGGCATAGCAACGGCTTTAGGCTCATTGATAGGTTGGTAAGCAGCATTACCTATAATGGGAGCCTCTTCACCTACAGGCAGCTCAACTTGCCCCCTAGGAGGGATTACCGGTGGTTGTTAAGCGATAGGTGCTTTTGCAGCGGGAGGAGGAGCGATCCTTTCGACCATTGCGCCCATGATTTCTAACATCCTCCGCTCAAAATTCTCTAATCTTCTAGCCAGGTCTTGAGTGGTTAAAGCTTCGGTCTCTTCTGCCATCAAAGATAATTCACTAGTTGTTGACAGTGACTCATAATCCTAAACAGGCACTAATTCTAGCAATCCAAAGGGCGAGTCTATCCTCACTAGTCGACCGTTAGAACCTCTAGTCCACTTGGATGAATCTATGGTGGCTGAAAGATTCAGATTGTTAGAATGATGCATGGGTGACAGGTATAATGCACGATCGTGAGTTTACAACATTTCGCAATCACACATGAGCAAGTAGATCATTCCAACCTTATTACTCCCACACACACGGTCAAATAGTCTCTTCCTAGGTAAGCTTAGTCCATGGGTTAACAGGGGACCCTATGAATGCGCATAGTACATGGTGAAAAACCGTTATCATAACACTCTTAATTTAAAGCACATGCGTATGGGTTTTGGCCATTACGTATTCGGACAGTTCAATTAAATTAAGGTGGGCTCACCGGGGCATGGAAGCCTTTGATAAAGGACCACTTAATTTGCTTGTTTTTGTCTAATACATAATGGCCCACATCACAAGCATTGTATTAAGGAACATGTCACCTAGTGGAAGTTTCTATTTGTCCTTACATGAGCTTTGGACAAGGTGATGATACTTTAGGTCTACCCAAGCATGGTCCCTGCCAATGGGGTCCAGCTCATCACGAGCATAGCGATCAATCGAATCTCCATTTGATATACCTTTAATAGTACGAGGCTTGGGCTGGTGATTATCCTTAACACTTTTCTAAAATGAGTGAAACTAGGGTCGTGCTTCGGGAATGCACCGGGGTAAGATAGGGGACCAACTAGCATAATTCTAAGGCTCTAAAATGATGTGATGCAATTTTTGAAAAGAGATAGAGTTTTAAGTTTTAAAAACTCAATTATAAATTTTAACCAAGACACTTTTAGAGTAAAGTCACAAACAGTCCCCAATGAAATCGCCACTGTGACGCGTGTCGAATTTAGCAAAGGCCCTCTTTGTACCCGCTTTTAGAGCTCGAGGGGTTGGTTCGCGTCTTTTTGATCTTGGGTGCCATGAGACATTTTGGATACCTCCTTCCCAATAGAACATTGGAAAGGATTATCTAACCTCACGGTGCCTTTAGGCACCTTTGAAGTATTTTGGAGTCGCCGCCCTTCACTCTTATTTATGCTTTGGTTAATTATAAATGAATTTTTAAATTCATAAAATTCTATCTCTCCTCTCACACGATTAATACATTTAATTAAAAGCGCATCGCAAGCATTTGAAAGCGGTAAATAAAAGACTGTAAAGAAAGCAGTAAAATAAAGCGATTAAAGAAAGCGGTAAACACTCCAAGCACACAATTACAAGAGAAATTGGGGTGAAGTACAACCCCAAATAAAAGAAGATTAAAAATGTAAATTGGGACGAAATACAATCCCAAATGAAAACTAAATAATATTGCCCCAAAAATTAATTACAAGGGCCCAAAAATATATGAACATAAATTTAAAACAAGTAAACAAAGTAAAACATGAAAAAGACATACATAAATCGGGGCATTCGTTTGGTTTAAGATCATTGGTTCCTTCACGCTCATTTAAAGAGGAATCGAAGAATTATTCGATTGCTAGTTTGAAAAAAATCGGGATGAGTGATCCCATTTTTGGAGAAGATTAACTCTTCATTTTATTGTGACATTTTACATTCTTTGGCTAAAATGAGGGACATTGGTCCGAATTTTATTAGTAAAAATTTCAATTTAATTATAAAAATATTTTTGTGATTTTTTATCTCACGCGTGCATAAATAAAATATTTATTTACAAGCAAACATAAACACATGAATGGATAGGAAATGTCTCACCAAATGACATAGCCTCCCACGCGTTACGACCCCCTCCGCATGGTCGTGGGAATGCTCAAATAATGCAACTCAAATTTTAATTTCAGACAGAAAATAATATATTAAAAATATTAGTAATAATTCCAAGCGGATTAATCAAACGAATGCGGAATAAATATAAGACATGTTATTTTACATGCAAATAAATTAACACAAGTTATGCCAAAAATAAAAACTATGGCGAAAAGGGAAACAATATAATCATGATGACAATAACATAATAATAATAATAATAATAATAATAATAATAATAATAATAATAATAATAATAATAATAATAATAATAATAATAATAATAATAATAATAATAATAATAATAATAATAATAATATCAACAGAGTAAAACAAACATGAAATAATAATATTGATAATAACAATAAATAACAATAATAATATGACACAAAAATAATAGTCACAATAATAATCATGACAATAACAACAGCAGCAACAACAGCAACAACAACAACAACAACAACAACAACAATAATAATAATAATAATAATAATAATAATGGAGATGGACGACAACAATGACAAAATTAAAACAACAAGAAATCAAATTGAAACCACATAACATGTCAACAATAATAATCACATTAAAAATGCTAGAAATAAATTATGAATATGGTGATAATAATAGAAAATAATAATATTAACAACAATAAATGATATACAAAAATAAATGAGGACGGGTCCAAAAATATTTACCCTCAGAATTTTATAGATCGAAGAAAGCGGTGTCTTGATCCGTTCTCCTTGTCTAATTTTTGGTAATAAACACAAGAATATTTGAGGAAAAAAATTCAAGTTTTAAACAAATAAGACTCCAGAAACTATTGTTTTTGGAGGGATAATACAAAACAAAGGAAATTGATTTTCCTTGCTTGAAATAAATTCCCGAATGGAAAATATTTTGAAGAAAAAAGAAGAAGAAAAAGCTCTTTAAAAAATTCTGAATATTTTTTTGCTTTTCAAAACTTTCGGCTGCTCCAAAAGTTGAGAGAAAACTCAACCTTTTTTCTTGGAAAAATATGCAGCTCCCCTGTAAATGAAGACCAAACTTCATTTTATTTCCCTAGTTTGTCCCAAAATGGGAAGGTACAAAATGTTCTTTCATTTTTCGTTAACCAAAAAAGACATTAAAATATGAAACAAATTTTACAGACTGAAAAATTGACCCAAAAAATGCAGGTGAAAATGACAGCACGAAGGAGCAAGGTGCGGGGATGCCCGCAGGTTGCGCTGCGCGACATGCGCCCCTGTGGGCGCATGTCGCGCCAGGCGACGTGCGCCCGGGTGAGCGTCCGTCACCCCAAGCGAAGTGTGCCCGAGGGGGGCGTGCGTCGCCCCTGGTGACGTGCGCCCCGTGCACAATGTGCACGTATTGTGCATGAGACATGCGCCTCAGCGGGCTCATGTCACCCCTGGCGACATGCTCCCATGCGGGCGCACGTCGCGCCTGCAGGTACACGTCGCCCTTGGGTGCATGCTGCGCCTGCGGGCGCACGCCGTTGCCGTGCGGGCACCTCCCGTACGCATACAATCACAATCTGCACGTGCAGCGCGCAAACCACACGGCAACAGAGCACCGAAAAAAATTGAGAATAAAACCCGAAATAAAAAATAAAATATAAAATAAAAATAAGAATAAAAGGAATAAAAAATAAGCGTAAAAATGCAAATTTTTGAATTAAAATTTTTGAAAGAACAAAGGAGATTTTCAACAAGGAAAACATCATTATTGACATCTCTACTTGTGGCAAGTATCATTTTCATCATCGGGTAATTCTAATCTTGGACCGCCTCGGGGCCGGGTGTATGATGTATGCTAATATGTGTATGTTATGACACGCAACGGTATGTACATGCTCTAGCACACAATGCTTATGTACATATGCAATATGAGCACACTAAGACATATGTACATAATTAATCAATTTGATTTTTTTTATGTATGTCCATGTGTACTTTCCATGCTACATGTTTGATGTAATGATTATGGTGCATGACAAATATTATGGATGTCATGATGAATGTTAATATGTATGTGTTGCGACAAGTATCGCTATGTACATGCATGACAAATACATGTTATATTTATACTCACAAATTATGATACAAGCAATTTTACATACAATGTGCACTGGTTCTATAATTATACATGAGACAAAATGCATATGTTTATTTACTATTGCTGTTCATGAAAAATGCGCAAGCATGAATACACACGTACAAGAAAAAAACTCCTCTCAACCATATTTCTCTCACACCGGAGGTCGTGCGGTCTTTTTTCTAGGTGGGCTTGACCCATGGGTCAATGGGGAACCCAATGGGCGCGTACAGTGTGCTGCGAAAAACCAACAGCACAAACTCTCATTACTAAAAAGTGCATGCAGATGAATTTTTGGCCACCGTGTATTTAAACAATCCGAATAAACCGAACACACCCCTTGGGGCATGAAAACCTTTAATGAGTGAATATCTAGATTTATTTGGATTTGTTCAATACACGAAAACCTACTTCACAAGCAACGTATTATGGCACATGCCCCCTAAGGGAAGTATCTATTTCCATTATTTGAGTTTTGGTCAAAGGAGATGATATTTTAGGGTTACCTAAGCATGATCCCTGCCAATAGGTCTAGCTCATTATGAGCATAGCAACCGGTCGGGTCATCATTTAATATACCGTAATGGTACGAGACTTGGACTGGTGATTATCCTTAACACTTCCCTACATTGAGTGAATATAGATTTGTGCTTTGGGAATGCACCGGGGTTAAAAGAGGGACCAGCCTAGCATAATTCTAAGGCTCTAGTAAAATGCAATGCAATTTTTTGAAAAGAGATAAAATTTCTTGATCCTAAATCCATTTACATTAGATTAACCAAAAGTACTTTCAGAGCAAAATCTCATGATGTCCCCAGTGGAGTCGCCACTGTGACGTGCGCGAATCCCCCTCGGCATCTGGGTCGCTCTCGGGTGTCCGCTTTTAGGATCCGAGACCGGATGGAGGTTCATTAAAACTCATGAAAGCTGATCGCTTCGCAATGGACAGAGATTCACCCCCATTCCATTGTTGGCAATCAACTTACGAGGGCATCTGTTGGGTATCATAAGGTAGGTATCACGGAGTCGCCACCCAATAAAATATTGAAAAATAAATTCTAACCTTATGAGGCCAAAACTAGAGAGAGTTCGGGACCTCACTCTTATTCATACTTTTGGTTAACGTTATGTGAATGAGTTTTTAGAGTCAATTATTTTATCTCTATTCTCACACGATTCATGCAATAAATTTAAAGTGCATTATAAACAAACAAAAAGGCAATAAATAAAGCGATAAATATAATTACAATTATCAAAAAATAAACATGAAATTCGTAATAGTGACAGAATGAAAATACATACATAAATCGAGGCATTCATTTAGACAAGAACATTGGTTTCCAACTACTTGTTTTACAAAAAAGGTACAGATTTCTCAAACCGACTTTATGTAAAAAGGACGAAGTGATCTTATTTTAATGAAAACGTAAACCTTTTATTTTTGGGATGAAAATGAGGACACTGGTCCAGTTTTATTAACAAATTTTCAATTTTAGTAGAAAACATTTTGTGTGGTGGCTTTTTAAGCGCGGTCGAAAATCCTTTATTATTAGAGTCCTTAAACACATGAAAGAAAATAAAATAATAAATACATATTTCAGAATAATAAATAAATCCTAAACTATTCACCATGACCGTGCTTCGCCTAACTCCATGGATGAGCCACATGCCCCTCGCGGTTGCAGTCATGACAGAAAATAATATTGGTTAATAATGGATTAAATTAAACTAAGTGATAAGTAAATAAATAATTGAATAAAATAAATTGAGAATTAATCCGATAGAGTGGAAGTAAAAGTAAACAGATAGAATTAATGAATATAAAACTCAAATAACACAATTATAATGATCAATGACAATAAAAAAAATAATGATTATAGTAGTAATAATGATAACAAATAATAATAATAATAATAATAATAATAATAATAATAATAACAACGATAAATACTAAAACAAATAATAATAATAATAATAATAATATTAATAATAATAATAATAAATAAACATAAGATGATAATAATAAATAAATAAAATAAAATAATAATATTAATAATAATAGTAATAATAATAATAATCACAACAATACCAATAACACCACAATGATAATAATGACAATAATAATAATAATATAGTAAAACAAACATAGACTAAATAATATTAACAATAATGATAACATAATACTAAATAATACTAACAATAATAATAACAATACTAACAATGATAATAAATGCTAAAACAAATAATAATAATAATAATAATAATAATAATAATAATAATAATAATAACAATAATAATAATAATAAACATAAAATAAATAAACATAAAATTATAATAAATAATAATAATAATAATAATAATAATAATAATAATAAATAATATTAATTAATTAATAATATAAAATAATATTAATATTAATATTAATAAAATAAAATAAAAAACCCCCTTACCGGTTTTTCCTCGTCGGAGCCGCCGAAGGATGCCGATGGTCGACACCGCCACTACCGGAAGACAGATCGCCGTGCCCGGAGCTCGTTGCCGTCGGTCACGCACCGGAAGGAGCTGCCACCTCGCCGGAAAACTCTCCCAAAGCCCCGCGGTTCACTCCCTCCGATGTCCCTCTCGCTGGCGAGTGCGGCCAATCGGTGGCCACCGCCTGGTTCGTCCGGGCCTCTTTGTTCTTCCGGTGGGGCGTGTGTAGCGGTCCGACGCCGTGGCTGGCCGGCACCACCCCCGCTTTTCTTCCTCTCTTTTTTCTTTTTTCCCTGTTTCCTCTGTCCCTGCGTTTCCCGTTGGCCTTTGTTTTTGGTTCCTTGGCTTTTGCTTCTTCTCTCTTCTATTTTCCTTATTCTCTTCTTTCCTCTTTCTATTTTCCCTTCATTTGGTTTCTCTCTTATTCTTTCTTTCTTCTTTCTATTTTCACTCCTCTTTCTTTGCTCTCTCTTTCCTTTTCTATTTTCTTTCTCCCTCTCTTGGCCTGCTCTTTCTTTTCTTCTTCTCTTTTTATTTTTTCTTTGCCTTTCTTTTTGCTTCCTCTCATCTACTGGCCCCCAAATTTTGCTCCCTCTTTTTCTTTTTATGCCCCCTAATTAGGGTAGGTTTTGACCCTAATGGCACTCATTGATTTTCTCCATAATTTTGACCCTTTTAATTTTATTTTAACCTACTTAATTTATCATATATTTTACTTAATTAAACACTCTATATTTTCTTCTTCTTTTTCAACTTTAAATATCCTACGTTAATTTAACCTAATCTTAATTTTTTTTAATTTCATATATATATATATATTATTTTTTTATTTTTAAGCTTTTATATATTTTATTATTATTTATTTTTTTTCGGAGAAATCATCAAGTTTGCCTGGAGAGGCATAACCACCATTTTTTGGATAGATATTACCCTTGACTCAGGTCTCGGTGTCTACACTCACCACCGCGGTATAGTGTTCCTCTACCTAGCTAACTATATCCTGAGCTAAATTTAACCACCAGACTACTACTAAGGGCATTAATCATTCCATTTATACATTTCAAGTTACAACATACACAATTAAGGGAATCTCACCATACCATTCCATTCTTTTTTCCATCAAATCAATTGTAAATCATTTAATCATTCCATTTTAGTATCAACCATGCCCTAACATAAAATAAACATGATTTAATATACACTTTTCATTATAAACATAATGTTACATTCCATGTAAACACATTCAATTTTCATTCAAGATTTACCAAACCAATTACTTTACACTTAATTTTTATTCCATTAACGTTTTACACTCTTAATCTTAATAAAACATCAAAGTACATTATTTTATCTGATTCACCATAATTTCTTTTTTTTTTTTCTCATTTATTACTCAATTAGTTCTCTTATTTTTCTCTCAATCAATACTCTTTCTATTATTAATAACATTATCATCAATCTTAACATTTACGCTAGTAATTCCACACTCATTAACAAAAATATTAATTTTAACAATAAGCTTGACAATTACATTAATCTAAATTTCACTTTAATGTTATTCTCGTCGTTTTTATTATTAATACGTAAATCCTTTTTCAACTACATTCAATTATATAATTAACATTACAATGTGTCCATTATTCTCTTTCATATTTACACTACCTTACTAATCACATTACAATTTATTATTACTACCTTTACATTCATTATTTCCTAGTATGTTTAATTAAACACTTTTGTTATTTTCACTTGACAAATTATATAATTAATTTCATCAGTCCTCTTAAATTTTGATTCAATAATTATGCACTATAATATAATTTTATTGAAGTCCTAAAGCTTCACTATAGACAAATTACAGTTCAATCCTTCACATTTGCTACAATTACGAATTTACCCTTCTATTTCACTTAATTATCATTTTTATTATTATTCTTACAATTTCATTTAGTAGTCCATTTTTTTTTCAATTATTCACATTTAAGTCCCTACATTAATCTTATTATGGTCTATTACATTTAAGTACCGCCCTTTTCTTATTTACAATAGTGCCACTATATAAACTTAATTAAATTTCATAATTATATATTATATTAATTAGAACTCTTATTAAACTTAATAATTATTTATACAACCATATTCCATAATTATCGATCATCTATTCACTAATTATCAATTACACGTTTATTACCTATATCATTGATTAATTATACTTTAATTCTTATGTTACCTTAAATTACAATTTTGCCATTCAATTTCACTATAATTACAATTATGTCACTAGTTATTCTTAATTTCACTTTTAATTTATTTTTAACACACAAATTTACATTAACATAAATATTATCATAATATTAACATTATTCTATTATTAGTGCAATATCATTATTTCTCTATTGTCAATTAATTATACAATTAACATTCATATTACTTGATAATTACCTTTTAATCCTTTATTTTACATTACTATTGACAAATTACATTTTAATCCCTAGACTTTCACAAGTTCATAGCTTTGCCTTTCACTTTTCATTTAGTTACCATAATGCCATAAAAGACCCCAGAGTACGCAAAACAACCAGTTTATTGTGCTTAGTCAAGTATGACTGTCCTAAACGGCTCTTCCTGGCCAACTGATGGACTATCCTGTTAGACTGACAGCACAGATAGAAAAGAACTGTTCTACGTACTAAGGAGTTTTAGATAAGAGGATCCCAGATTAATAATAAGAATATTCTAATGAAAGAGAAGAAGGAAACTTTAGAAATTCATAGTGAAGAGATTTTATAAAGAAGGCTAAAGAGTAGTGTGTCCTCTTCCTTCATTTTAATACATATTTATAGCCTATAAAGAGGCTTACAAGCTTACAATACACACTAGTACATATAATTACATTCTAGGATAAGGAGGAATCTCCTTTACAAAAGCTAAAGTAAAATAAAGCTACTTTAATAAAGTAGAGGAATATATTCCTCTTTTACAAAGTTACTTTAACAAAGTTATTTATTCTTGATGGGCTCATGTGATGGTGACATGTTCATATCCTCAGGATCTGTATCCAAACCATGACGGATTTGTGGGGTCCAATCAAGATCTTCATTTGGCCTTTGCTGCTCAGGTGTAGGCAGATGCTGTTCAGGAGATGACAAAAAGTATTGTGCCATTGTATCTCTTAATAATTCTTCATCATTAAAGAGATTAACATTAAGATCAAGATATGGATCCTGTGAATCTTGAAAGAGTGAATCCATAAAATTTGGCTGGAGAGAGGATTATGCTGTGTCATATGTGGGAGGATTCAGTGAAGCTGGTTCAACATTATTTAATTCACAGAGGGTGTTCTGAAGATTTTTCTTCCAAAGAGGATGTCGACAATCATCAAAATCATCAAGTACTTCCCAATACCAGGCTTGTGGTTGGGTCCAGATAGAGTTACTAGCAGGATTCCAAATATAAGGCCTATGGAAAAAATAGACAACAGATAACTTTTTTGCCATTTCAAGATCTTTCTGCCATATTTTTCGTGCTTGAATTTGGCGAAAAAATTCATTACGCCACCATGACAGTGGTACGTACCATTCTAAGAATTGCCAAATATAGGAACCTTGTCTGGATGGTTCTGTGAGAAGATCAAAAACATCAACAAGTGGGAAGATAACTGCATGAGTGTGTAAGACAGACAAACACCATAAGAACCATAACTCCTCATCACAAAAAGGTGCATTTGGGTAAATCTTGAACAGAATACTCCAAGGTTTGTTAAGGTTGAAGTAATTCTTGGTGAGATTTTTCTTGACGCAGAAGAGATGGAGAAAATAAAATAAATGACGAGTAGCAAATGCTTTTATCTGAGAAGGGGATTTTAGAGAACAGTTTGGAGGATGAGATGCCTTCCTTAAGGCTGGCATGTGTAAGGTAGGAACCTGAGATTTTCGTGGGCTTGGGTTAGGACGAAACCTATCCATGGAGAGGAGTAATGGAAGGATTGGAGATTGTAATGGGAGAGTAGTTTTATGAGCAAGTCGTGAAAGATAATCAGGAATAAGGTTCTTATCCCCTTTTATATGCTCGACTTGAAAGTTGTATTTGCTAAACCATTATGCCCATCTTAAAAGTTGGTGATGTGGCACTGACTTCCCTTTGAAGTTAAGTATCTTAGGGAAAGAAGAGCAATCCATTACGACGGTGAAGTGGTGTCCAATCAAGTGGAACTCAAACCTTTTGATTCCATACTTTACAGCTAGGATTTCTTTAAAGGTAGAGTGGTAGTGACATTCTGACTCTTTGAACTGACCACTTGCATATCCACAAATACCGTGGATTTTGTCTTTTTCTTCCAAAATTATTGCTCCCCAACACTCATCGCTTGCGTCAGTCTGCAATATCCTTTTGCCAGTGGAGGGAATATGAAGAGGTGGCAAATTCTGAGTGACTGCTTTGATTTGTTGGACTGATCTGGAGTGGATATCTGACCAGGCAGGTGGATTCTTTTTCAAAAGCTGTGTTAGTGGTTTGGACAGGTGGCTAAAGTGATGGATAAATTGTCTAATATAATTGGCTATTCCAAGGAATTGCTGGACCTGCTTTTGAGAAAGCTGGTGGTCTGGAAAGTTAAGTAATTCTTTCGCAAGATGTGGCTGAGGTTGATAGGTTCCATTAGCAAAATGCATGCCAAGGAAATCAATTTCATCTTGTGCAAGTATCATCTTTGATGGTGAAAGCATGATTCCATGTTCCTTTGTAAGTGAAATGAATGGTTGTAGATGATTTTGGTGTGTAGGAACATCTGGAGAGAATATCAACACATCATCAATGTAGATAAGTGCAAAGGAAAGAATTGACTTATAAACCCTTATCATAGACTGTTGAAAAATAGAGGGTGCAGTTTTAAGACCAAAAGGCATGACAGTCCATTGATAATGAAAGTTTGGAATACAAAAAGCTGTTTTGGGTCTATCAGCTGGAATTATTCCGAGTTGCCAAAAACCTGCTTTGAGGTCAAATTTGGAGAAAATTTGGGCATTATGAAGGTAAGGGAAAAGAGAGGAAATATTTGGTAAAGGGTATTTGTTATCTTTGAGGAAAGGGTTAAGTGGTGTATAGTCAATAACAAGTCTCTTCTTACCTCGGACTTGTTCAGAGTGTTTATTAACATAAAAGGCTTGACAGGCCCAATCAGATTGGGTAAGCTCAATCAAGCTCTGGGCTAAAAGCTGAGAACATTCATCCTGGGCTAGAGCAAAATCTTCTGGTGATATTCCTGGATGAGTAGCCTTTGTAGGATTTATGTCTTCAGACTTTTTGAAAGGAAGGGTAATGAAGAATTCTGGTCTGGTCCACAAAGGGTTTGGATTTTTCGAGAGAAAATCAGTATGAGACATTGCACAACAATGGGTTTCAAGTTCACTTTTGATTTGAGAAAAGGGTCCTGGGTCAAAGACAGGGAAAAGAGAATGGGTAGTAGTATAAGGCTGGAAGGATTTTTTGTGTTAAAGACCATTGGGTTTTATTCTGAGGTGAGGCAATTTGCAATAAGCATCAAATCCAAAAACAAGATCTTTTCCTGGAAGTTCTGATCCAAAGGCATGGATCCAGGCAAAACAATCAGGAAATAGTTGGATTTTGATGGGGTTTCTGGTTTTGAGCTTTATTGTAAGAACACCTTGGTTGGCTACCTGAAAATGTTGAGTAAATGGAATCCAATAGGAGGAAGGAAGAATTTTTTGATTTAGAATGGTGTTATGGGCTCCAGTGTCTATGAAGGCTATTATGCTAATAGGATTAGCATATTTATCAGGAAATACTTTTGCTGGGACCAGTGGAATTGGATGGGTGGATAATATGGATTTAGCTGGAGATGGAAATGGTTCAATGGTTGAGATTTCAGAAATACTATCATCTTCATCAGAGGAATCAGAATCTGAGAAATCAAAATCAGTATACTCAATTGCAAAAAGAGTATTTGGGTCTGGTTCATCATTTTCAGAGAAGAGTGATTTAATGTCATCATCTTGGATATTGATGGGAGAAGTTTGTTAGATTTGTTGAAGAAGTTGTTGAGACTTTTTCCGTTGAGGATATTTCTTTGCAAAGTGACCTTTCTGGCCACAAACAAAACATCTGTCACCTTTAGGTTTGTGTCTCTTTTGTCTGAAAAACCAAACTTTCTTCCCTTGATAAGGAAGACGATGCTTGTGAAACTTCTTTTTGTGAAACTTGAATCTTTTATGCTTCTTGTAAGGAGAACATGAACAATCTTTCTTAGGAAAACATTTGATTTCCAAATCAGGTCGTTTGCAAGCTGCTTTGATCTGAGGATCTTTTCCTTTTAAGAAAGTATTCTTAATCATCTTTTGAGAAGCACAGAGTCTTTCCAAAGCCATAAGAACTCGTTGGTAAATTTGTCCCAATGAGAGAGAGTTTAACTGAATACCTTGTTCCCGAAGATAAAACATTGTACTATCAGAAAGTTGTTCTGGAATGGATGACAAGAATCCTTGTTTCAGATTAGGATCATTTGCTCCATTAAGCATATAAAAGAGTTTAGACATCCTCTTATAATGCTTATTAAGATCCTTTGGAAGGAGAGAACAACATTTCATTTTGAAGAATTTGTCTCTGGAGGTATTCTCAAAATCTCGGACATCACCGATGAACTCAGCATGAATCTTTTGGAGTACATAAGTGATAGATTCAGATCTGACAAATTGAGTTTTTGAATATTCATCAAGGCGAGTGAACCAATCTCTTAATCTGCCTGTGAATCTGCATTGAAATTCATCAAGAATGGGTTCTAAAGTAGTTATTCCTTGTGGTCTTATTCGTACTATTAGATCAAGCCAAGCAAAGAATTCTTGAAGACGATCACGCCATTGATCACTAGAGATGTCTTCAAATTAGAACCATGGACCACCTATTGGTCTGGAGTCAGCAGGAAGTGGAGTTGTAGTATCAACCATTTCTTCTTCTGGCTCTTCTGCTTCATATTGAGTAGTAGTGCTTTCTGCAGGTGGAGGATCTGCCATGAATAAAGAAAAATGCTTTGGATCTAGTTCATCATCAGAGATAGAACTAGTATTACTTTCATCTGTTTCTGTGGCATCAGAAGAATCATCAATCGTGGCAGATGAGATAGCAGGTAAAGTCTGCAAGGCTTTCTGTTTCAGTGTTTGGATTATGGGATTTGGATATGAGGGTTGTTGGATCATATGAGATGCTGGTGGTTCAGAGATAACAATGCCTTTTTGTTTGAGATCTGGAGAAGGAATAGTGGGTATGGTTGTCACATCAGATGTAGAAGGTATACTGGTGGTGTGAGATGTAGGGTTTGTATGAGTTAATGATTTGGGTGGTGGAACTAGGTTAGCAAAGTTTTTTCTCATGAACATCTCATGAGAATAACCCAATGCTTCAAGGTCGTCTTGTGAAGGTTCAGAATAAGGAGGGATTTGTACAGAAGGTTGGTGAGTATATAGCATGAAAGTGGAATGGTAAAAGGATAAAGAAGGTACTGGAGAGGGTTGTGGTTTAGCTAGATCTCTTTTGATGATTTCAATCTCTGATTTCAATCTTGTAGCTTCAAGAGCTTTTGCATTGAAAGTAGCATCATATGTCCGTTGATTGATGGATGTCATCAGTTGCTTGTCTAATTCAGCAACTTGATTTTGCAATTTAGCAAGAAGCTGATATGCAGCAGCATTTTGACTTGTGATCTGAGAGTTAAGCGTATCTACACGGGTAGAAACATGATCAACCTTAGTTTCCATTCATTGTAGTAGCTTATTTTGTGCGAGTGAGTTCTCAGATTGCCAATTGAGTACTGCTTCTGCTGGTGATACAGATCTGGGAGTTCCTTCAGTGGAAATACCGGGAGATTTGACAAAGGGTGTTGTTCTGACTTTTGTGGCAGGATGAGTGGTTTCAGTAAGAGAGGGAAATTCATCTGTATATTGACCAGTAGGATGATACATACAGACAGAAGGAAGAGGAGTTTGTTGTATCTTGGGTTGCCATTTAAGAGAGGATGCTGAACATGGTTTTGGTGAAGGTTTATGAGGCTTTGGTAAGGGTTTGCATTTTTCTGGTGGAGGTGTTGGTTTAACAGAGGGTTTGTACCAAGCAGGAGGAGTATAACTTACTGCATAATCATATTTTCCAGAGGGTTGGCCAAGTGTACCAACTGTAGGATCATCATCTTCATCCAAATGATCCCGAAAACGTGCTTCTGATGAAGTCTTCGTTTTTGCTTTTCGTCTCTGTCGTCGGAGATCTTCATCATCGAGTTCTGCTTCTATGTAGTCTTGATGACAATCATCACAATTACAAAAATTCCAATAACAATGACCATTTCTTTTGTAAGCATAAATTGGACGGCCATCATTATCGAAAGCTTCAATCGGAATTCCATCTTCTTGTGGGTAAGGCTGCATCATGAACTGTATAGAAAAAATAGGAGCTGTTATGGAATCAGCTAAATCTGCTGCAGGTGGAATGAAATGAGTTTCAATCATACCATCCGGTTTCTTAAGAAAGATAGGAGTAGTAGACTGAACTGGTTGTTTCTGTTCATGAAGAATCTCATAGCTCGTAAGCCATGATTTTGGGAAGTATTCAAGCAATTCTTCTTTTGTCAATTGCTTTGGAATCTGAACACAGGTAGGAACCTGGTTAGAATCTGCAGAGATGAGTAGAGCATCATTGGATCCTGGAAGGGAAATGTCTATAGCATGATTTTGGACTCTATAGATCATTTGGTAATGGAGTGTTGCTACTTCAGTTGTTTTTACCTGATCTGCTCCAGTAATCTGAATCTGGACTTTCAGATTATCAAGGATATGAGGATCATTCAACCTCATACAGAATTTGGGGTAGAAGGTGAACATAACTGTTCCAGCATTCAAGGAGGTCTGTACAGTACCAACGACAGCTTGTGAATATGTGAGATACCTAGTATCAAGAAGAGCAATTCTTGCAAAGACAGGAAGTCCTTTACGTCCATGGTATGTAACAGCAATTCAAACAGCACCAAAATGGAGATGAGACAATCCTTGATTAGTCCAATATGGGATGGATTCAGAAGGAATATCAAGGGGTATAAACTGTTCTTGCCCAGTGGCTTTAATAGGATGCTGTCTGAAAGAAGAGGACTAAATATACTCTTTGACATGAGATTTGGGTTGACGGATGAGTGTCTTAATGTTGGATAAAACATTGGATCTCGGTGTTTCAGTAAAGGCATCATAAGGATTAAGGAAAGGCAAATGAGAGTCTTGGATCTTTTGGGATTCATCTAGGAAATTAAGTTCATAAAGATAATCAAGGTTTTTTACAGTTGAAGGGGTAAGAGAAAAAGATGATCTAGAAGAAGAGGAAGAAGATAAAGATAAACTGTTGAAAGAAGCCATAAGTTTGAAAATTTCTCTTTCATCAAAATATACCTTAAAATTAATCTGAAATGGCTCTGATACCAAAATACCCCAGAGTACGCAAAATAACCAGTTTATTGTGCTTAGTCAAGTATGACTGTCCTAAACGGCTCTTCCTGGCCAACTGATGGACTATCCTGTTAGACTGACAGCACAGATAGAAAACAACTGTTCTACGTAGTAAGGAGTTTTAGATAAGAGGATCCCAGATTAATAATAAGAATATTCTAATGAAAGAGAAGAAGGAAACTTTAGAAATTCATAGTGAAGAGATTTTATAAAGAAGGCTAAAGAGTAGTGTGTCCTCTTCCTTCATTTTAATACATATTTATAGCCTATAAAGAGGCTTACAAGCTTACAATACACACTAGTACATATAATTACATTCTAGGATAAGGAGGAATCTCCTTTACAAAAGCTAAAGTAAAATAAAGCTACTTTAATAAAGTAGAGGAATATATTCCTCTTTTACAAAGTTACTTTAACAAAGTTATTTATTCTTGATGGGCTCATGTGATGGTGACATGTTCATATCCTCAGGATCTGTATCCAAACCATGACGGATTTGTGGGGTCCAATCAAGATCTTCATTTGGCCTTTGCTGCTCAGGTGTAGGCAGATGCTGTTCAGGAGATGACAAAAAGTTTTGTGCCATTGTATCTCTTAATAATTCTTCATCATTAAAGAGATTGACATTAAGATCAAGATATGGATCCTGTGAATCTTGAAAGAGTGAATCCATAAAATTTGGCTGAAGAGAGGATTCTGCTGTGTCATATGTGGGAGGATTCAGTGAAGCTGGTTCAACATTATTTAATTCACAGAGGGTGTTCTGAAGATTTTTCTTCAAAGAGGATGTCGACAATCATCAAAATCATCAAGTACTTCCCAATACCAGGCTTGTGGTTGGGTCCAGATAGAGTTACTAGCAGGATTCCAAATATAAGGCCTATGGAAAAAATAGACTACAGATAACTTTTTTGCCATTTCAAGATCTTTCTGCTATATTTTTCCTGCTTGAATTTGGCGAAGAAATTCATTACGCCACCATGACAGTGGTGCGTACCATTCTAAGAATTGCCAAATATAGGAACCTTGTCTGGATGGTTCTGTGAGAAGATCAAAAACATCAACAAGTGGGAAGATAACTGCATGAGTCTGTAAGACAGACAAACACCATAAGAACCATAACTCCTCATCACAAAAAGGTGCATTTGGGTAAATCTTGAACAGAATACTCCAAGGTTTGTTAAGGTTGAAGTAATTCTTGGTGAGATTTTTCTTGACACAGAAGAGATGGAGAAAATAAAATAAATGACGAGTAGCAAATGCTTTTATCTGAGAAGGGGATTTCAGAGAACAGTTTGGAGGATGAGATGCCTTCCTTAAGGCTGGCATGTGTAAGGTAGGAACCTGAGATTTTCGTGGGCTTGGGTTAGGACGAAACCTATCCATGGAGAGGAGTAATGGAAGGATTGGAGATTTAAATGGGAGAGTAGGTTTATGAGCAAGTCGTGAAAGATAATCAGGAATAAGGTTCTTATACCCTTTTATATGCTCGACTTAAAAGTTGTATTTGCTAAACCATTCTGCCCATCTTAAAAGTTGGTGATGTGGCACTGACTTCCCTTTGAAGTTAAGTATCTTAGGGAAAGAAGAGCAATCCATTACGACGGTGAAGTGGTGTCCAATCAAGTGGAACTCAAACCTTTTGATTCCATACTTTACAGCTAGGATTTCTTTAAAGGTGGAGTGGTAGTGACATTCTGACTCTTCGAACTGACCACTTGCATATCCACAAATACTGTGGATTTTGTCTTTTTCTTCCAAAAGTATTGCTCCCCAACACTCATCGCTTGCGTCAATCTGCAATATCCTTTTGCCAGTGGAGGGAATATGAAGAGGTGGCAAATTTTGAGTGACTGCTTTGATTTGTTAGACTGATCTGGAGTGGATATCTGACCAGGCAGGTGGATTCTTTTTCAAAAGCTTTGTTAGTTGTTTGGACAGGTGGCTAAAGTGATGGATAAATTGTCTAATATAATTGGCTATTCCAAGGAATTGCTGGACCTGCTTTTGAGAAAGCTGGTGGTCTGGAAAGTTAAGTAATTCTTTCGCAAGATGTGGCTGAGGTTGATAGGTTCCATTAGCAAAATGCATGCCAAGGAAATCAATTTCATCTTGTGCAAGTATCATCTTTGATGGTGAAAGCATGATTCCATGTTCCTTTGTAAGTGACATGAATTGTTGTAGATGATTTTGGTGTGTAGGAACATCTGGAGAGAATATCAACACATCATCAATGTAGATAAGTGCAAAGGAAAGAATTGACTTATAAACCCTTATCATAGACTGTTGAAAAATAGAGGGTGCAGTTTTAAGACCAAAAGGCATGACAGTCCATTGATAATGAAAGTTTGGAATACAGAAAGCTGTTTTGGGTCTATCAGCTGGAATTATTCCGAGTTGCCAAAAACCTGCTTTGAGGTCAAATTTGGAGAAAATTTGGGCATTATGAGAGGAAATATTTGGTAAAGGGTATTTGTTATCTTTGAGGAAAGGGTTAAGTGGTGTATAGTCAATAACAAGTTTCTTCTTGCCTCGGACTTGTTCAGAGTGTTTATTAACATAAAAGGCTTGACAGGCCCAATCAGATTGGGTAGGCTCAATCAAGCTCTGGGCTAAAAGCTGAGAACATTCATCCTGGGCTAGAGCAAAATCTTCTGGTGACATTCCTGGATGAGTAGCCTTTGTAGGATTTATGTCTTCAGACTTTTTGAAAGGAAGGGTAATGAAGAATTCTGGTCTGGTCCACAAAGGGTTTGGATTTTTCGAGAGAAAATCAGTATGAGACATTGCACAACAATGGGTTTCAAGTTCACTTTTGATTTGAGAAAAGGGTCCTGGGTCAAAGACAGGGAAAAGAGAATGGGTAGTAGTATAAGGCTGGAAGGATTTTTTGTGTTGAAGACCATTGGGTTTTATTCTGAGGTGAGGCAATTTGCAATAAGCATCAAATCCAAAAACAAGATCTTTTCCTGGAAGTTCTGATCCAAAGGCATGGATCCAGACAAAACAATCAGGAAATAGTTGGATTTTGATGGGGTTTCTGGTTTTGAGCTTTATTGTAAGAACACCTTGGTTGGCTGCCTGAAAATGTTGAGTAAATGGAATCCAACAGGAGGAAGGAAGAATTTTTTGATTTAGAATGGTGTTATGGGCTCCAGTGTCTATGAAGGCTATTATGCTAATAGGATTAGCATATTTATCAGGAAATACTTTTGCTGGGACCAGTGGAATTGGATGGGTGCATAATATGGATTTAGCTGGAGATGGAAATGGTTCAATGGTTGAGATTTCAGAAATACTATCATCTTCATCAGAGGAATCAGAATCTGAGAAATCAGAATCAGTATACTCAATTGCAAAAAGTGTATATGGGTCTGGTTCATCATTTTTAGAGAAGAGTGATTCAATGTCATCATCTTGGATATTGATGGGAGAAGTTTGTTGGATTTGTTGAAGAAGTTGTTGAGACTTTTTCCGTTGAGGACATTTCTTTGCAAAGTGACCTTTCTGGCCACAAACAAAACATCTGTCACCTTTAGGTTTGTTTCTCTTTCGTCTGAAAAACCGAACTTTCTTCCCTTGATAAGGAAGACGATGCTTGTGAAACTTCTTTTTGTGAAACTTGAATCTTTTATGCTTCTTGTAAGGAGAACATGAACAATCTTTCTTAGGAAAACATTTGCTTTCCAAATTAGGTCGTTTGCAAGCTGCTTTGATCTGAGGATCTTTTCCTTTTAAGAAAGTATTCTTAATCATCTTTTGAGAAGCACAGAGTCTTTCCAAAGCCATAAGAACTCGCTGGTAAATTTGTCCTAATGAGAGAGAGTTTAACTGAATACCTTGTTCCCGAAGATAGAACATTGTACTATCAGAAAGTTGTTCTGGAATGGATGACAAGAATCCTTGTTTCAGATTAGGATCATTTGCTCCATTAAGCATATAAAAGAGTTTAGACATCCTCTTATAATGCTTATTAAGATCCTTTGGAAGGAGAGAACAACATTTCATTTTGAAGAATTTGTCTCTGGAGGTATTCTCAAAATCTCGGACATCACCAATGAACTCAGCATGAATCTTTTGGAGTACATAAGTGATAGATTCAGATCTAACAAATTGAGTTTTTGAATATTCATCAAGGCGAGTGAACCAATCTCTTAATCTGCCTGTGAATCTGCATTGAAATTCATCAAGAATGGGTTCTAAAGTAGTTATTCCTTGTGGTCTTGTTCGTACTTTTAGATCAAGCCAAGCAAAGAATTCTTGAAGACGATCACGCCATTGATCACTAGAGATATCTTCAAATTGGAACCATGGACCACATATTGGTCTGGAGTCAGCAGGAAGTGGAGTTGTAGTATCAGCCATTTCTTCTTCTGGCTCTTCTGCTTCATATTGAGTAGTAGTGCTTTCTGCAGGGGGAGGATCTGCCATGAATAAAGGAAAATGCTTTAGATCTAGTTCATCATCAGAGATAGAACTAGTATTACTTTCATCTATTTCTGTGGCATCAGAAGAATCATCAATCGTGGCAGATGAGATAGCAGGTAAAGTCTGCAAGGCTTTCTGTTTCAGTGTTTGGATTATGGGATTTGGATATGAGGTTTGTTAGATCATATGAGATGCTGGTGGTTCAGAGATAATAATGCCTTTTTGTTTGAGATCTGGAGAAGGAATAGTGGGTATGGTTGTCACATCAGATGTAGAAGGTATACTGGTGGTGTGAGATGTAGGGTTTGTATGAGTTAATGATTTGGGTGGTGGAACTAGGTTAGCAAAGTTTTTTCTCATGAACATCTCATGAGAATAACCCAATGCTTCAAGGTCGTCTTGTGAAGGTTCAGAATAAGGAGGGATTTGTACAGAAGGTTGGTGAGTATATGGCATGAAAGTGGAATGGTAAAAGGGTAAAGAAGGTACTGGAGAGGGTTGTGGTTTAGCTAGATCTCTTTTGATGATTTCAATCTCTGATTTCAATCTTGTAGCTTCAAGAGCTTTTGCTTTGAAAGTAGCATCATATGTCCGTTGATTGATGGATGTCATCAGTTGCTTGTCTAATTCAGCAACTTGATTTTGCAATTTAGCAAGAAGCTGATATGTAGCAGCATTTTGACTTGTGATCTGAGAGTTAAGCGTATCTACACGGGTAGAAACATGATCAACCTTAGTTTCTATTCGTTGTAGTAGCTTATTTTGTGCGAGTGAGTTCTCAGATTGCCAATTGAGTACTGCTTCTGCTGGTGATATAGATCTGGGAGTTCCTTCAGTGGAAATACCGAGAGATTTGACAAAGGGTGATGTTCTGACTTTTGTGGCAGGATGAGTGGTTTCAGTAAGAGAGGGAAATTCATCTGTATATTGACCAGTAGGATGATACATACAGACAGAAGGAAGAGGAGTTTGCTGTATCTTGGGTTGCCATTTAAGAGAGGATGCTGAACATGGTTTTGGTGAAGGTTTGTGAGGCTTTGGTAAGGGTTTGCATTTTTCTGGTGGAGGTGTTGGTTTAACAGAGGGTTTGTACCAAGCAGGAGGAGTATAACTTACTGCATAATCATATTTTCCAGAGGGTTTGCCAAGTGTACCAACTGTAGGATCATCATCTTCATCCAAATGATCCTGAAAACGTGCTTTTGATGAAGTCTTCGTTTTTGCTTTTCGTCTCTGTCGCCGGAGATCTTCATCATCGAGTTCTGCTTCCATGTAGTCTTGATGACAATCATCACAATTACAAAAATCCCAATAATAATGACCATTTCTTTTGTAAACATAAATTGGACGGCCATCATTATCGAAAGCTTCAATCGGAATTCCATCTTCTTGTGGGTAAGGCTGCATCATGAACTGTGTAGAAAAAATAGGAGCTGTTGTGGAATCAGTTGAATCTGCTGCAGGTGGAATGAAATGAGTTTCATTCATACCATCCGATTTCTTAAGAAAGATAGGAGTAGTAGACTGAACTGGTTGTTTCTGTTCATGAAGAATCTCATAGCTCGTAAGCCATGATTTTGGGAAGTGTTCAAGCAATTCTTCTTTTGTCAATTGCTTTGGAATCTGAACACAGGTAGGAACCTGGTTAGAATCTGCAGAGATGAGTAGAGCATCATTGGATCCTGGAAGGGAAATGTCTATAGCATGATTTTGGACTCTATAGATCATTTGGTAATGGAGTGTTGCTACTTCAGTTGTTTTCACCTGATCTGCTCCAGTAATCTGAATCTGGACTTTCAGATTATCAAGGATATGAGGATCATTCAACCTCATACTGAAGTTGGGGTAGAAGGTGAACATAACTGTTCCAGCATTCAAGGAGGTTTGTACAGCACCAATGACAGCTTGTGAATATGTGAGATACCTAGTATCAAGAAGAGCAATTCTTGCAAAGACAGGAAGTCCTTTGCGTCCATGGTATGTAACAGCAATTCGAACAGCACCAAAATGGAGATGAGACAATCCTTGATTAGTCCAATATGGGATGGATTCAGAAGGAATATCAAGGGGTATAAACTGTTCTTGCCTAGTGGCTTTAATAGGATGCTGTCTGAAAGAAGAGGACTGAATATACTCTTTGACATGAGATTTGGGTTGACGGATAAGTGTCTTAATGTTGGATAAAACATTGGATCTGGGTGTTTTAGTAAAGGCATCATAAGGATTAAGGAAAGGCAAATGAGAGTCTTGGATCTTTTGGGATTCATCTAGGAAATTAAGTTCATAAAGATAATCAAGGTTTTTTACAGTTGAAGGGGTAAGAGAAAAAGATGATCTAGAAGAAGAGGAAGAAGATAAAGATAAACTGTTGAAAGAAGCCATAAGTATGAAAATTTCTCTTTCATCAAAATATACCTTAAAATTAATCTGAAAAGGCTCTGATACCAAAAGACCCCTGAGTACGCAAAACAACCAGTTTATTGTGCTTAGTCAAGTATGACTGTCCTAAACGGCTCTTCCTGGCCAACTGATGGACTATCCTGTTAGGCTGACAGCACAGATAGAAAAGAACTGTTCTACGTACCAAGGAGTTTTAGATAACAGGATCCCAGATTAATAATAAGAATATTCTAATGAAAGAGAAAAAGGAAACTGATACCAAAAGACCCCAGAGTACGCAAAACAACCAGTTTATTGTGCTTAGTCAAGTATGACTGTCCTAAACGGCTCTTCCTGGCCAACTGATGGACCCCAGAGTACGCAAAACAACCAGTTTATTGTGCTTAGTCAAGTATGACTGTCCTAAACGGCTCTTCCTGGCCAACTGATGGACTATGCTGTTAGACTGACAGCACAGATAGAAAAGAACTGTTCTACGTACTAAGGAGTTTTAGATAAGAGGATCCCAGATTAATAATAAGAATATTCTAATGAAAGAGAAGAAGGAAACTTTAGAAATTCATAGTGAAGAGATTTTATAAAGAAGGCTAAAGAGGAGTGTGTCCTCTTCCTTCATTTTAATACATATTTATAGCCTATAAAGAGGCTTACAAGCTTACAATACACACTAGTACATATAATTACATTCTAGGATAAGGAGGAATCTCCTTTACAAAAGCTAAAGTAAAATAAAGCTACTTTAATAAAGTAGAGGAATATATTCCTCTTTTACAAAGTTACTTTAACAAAGTTATTTATTCTTGATGGGCTCATGTGATGGTGACATGTTCATATCCTCAGGATCTGTATCCAAACCATGACGGATTTGTGGGGTCCAATCAAGATCTTCATTTGGCCTTTGCTTCTCAGGTGTAGGCAGATGCTGTTCAGGAGATGACAAAAAGTTTTGTGCCATTGTATGTCTTAATAATTCTTCATCATTAAATAGATTGACATTAAGATCAAGATATGGATCCTGTGAATCTTGAAAGAGTGAATCCATAAAATTTGGCTGGAGAGAGGATTCTGCTGTGTCATATGTGGGAGGATTCAGTGAAGCTGGTTCAACATTATTTAATTCACAGAGGGTGTTCTGAAGATTTTTCTTCCAAAGAGGATGTCGACAATCATCAAAATCATCAAGTACTTCCCAACACCAGGCTTGTGGCTGGGTCCAGATAGAGTTACTAGCAGGATTCCAAATATAAGGCCTATGGAAAAAATAGACAACAGATAACTTTTTTGCCTTTTCAAGATCTTTCTGCCATATTTTTCGTGCTTGAATTTGGCAAAGAAATTCATTACGCCACCATGACAGTGGTGCGTACCATTTAGCCCATGTATGTATTCAAATATATATATATATATATATCCATATTTGCATTCTGGTACCTCAACTTTGGCATATTTATAATTTGGTCCCTAAACTATAACATATTTACGCTTAGGTTCTTGAACTTTCTCATATTTACACAAATGCCATCAATTTATTTCATTTACTTTTTTAACCTATTATTTGGCATGCAAATTACCGTTTAGTCCCTAAACTATTGTTATCCTGGCAAATTACATAATTAGGCATTTAATCATTTTTTTCTTATTATTATCCATCATTAATTAAACTAAGTACCAAATTACCATTTAGTTCTTAAAGTACTATTTTCAAGTCAAATTTCATTTTAGTCTTTATCTTATCTTATCATATGTCATCCATATCTTATCTTATCCTTATCTTATCTCTATCTCTATTTTATCTTATCTTATCTTATCTTATTGCTTAATTACATATATAATCATTTAATTATTCATTTTTCTCCATTATTACCCTTTCTCACTGCATTCCTCAAACAATCTCATTTAAATCCATTTTCGTACTTTGCCCCTAGCATTGACCCAGTAGAAAATCTTAGGACTGGATATATGGAACATGAACCCTATAGGTTTAATATATTTTAGAGGGACCCCGAAAGACCACCCTACATTCCATTTCAGTACAGTTTAGAGGGACCCCGAAGGATCACCCCTACATTTCAGTTCAATACAGTTTAGTAGGACTGTTATTAGTTTACAATAGGTGAGACGTCATGCTCACCACCGCGGTATAGTGTTCCTCTAGCTAGCCAACTATATCCTGAGCTAGATTTATCCACCAGACTACTACTAAGGGCATTAATCATTCCATTTATACATTTCAAGTTACAACATACACAATTAAGGGAATCTCACCATACCATTCCATTCTTTTTCCATTATATCAATTGTAAATAATTTAATCATTTCATTTTAGTATCAACCATGCCTTAACATAAATTAAACATGATTTAATTTACACTTTTCATTGTAAACATAATGTTACATAGCATGTAAACACATTCAATTTTCATTCAAGATTTACCAAACCAATTACTTTACACTTAATTTTTATTCCATTAACGTTTTACACTCCAAATCTTAATAAATCATCAAAGTACATTATTTTATCATTATACATACCATTCGACCAAGGTATATTTCATTCACCATAATTTACTTTTTTCGCATTTTTTACTCAATTAGTTCTCTTATTTTTCTCCAAATCAATACTCTTTCTATTATTAATAACATTATCTCCAATCTTAACATTTACGCCAGTAATTCCATACTCATTAACAATAATATTAATTTGAACAATAATCTTGACAATTACATTAATCTAAATTTCACTTTAATGTTATTCTTGTCATTTTTATTATTAATACGTAAATCCCTTTTCAACTACATTCAATTATATAATTAACATTACAATGTGTCCATTATTCTCTTTCATATTTACACTACCTTACTAATCCCATTACAATTTATTACTACTACCTTTACATTCATTATTTCCTACTATGTTTAATTAAACACTTTTGTTATTTTCACTTGACAAATTTTACAATTAATTTCATCAGTCCTCTTAAATTTTCATTCAATAATTATGCACTATAATATAATTTTATTGAAGTCCTAAAGCTTCACTATAGACAAATTACAGTTTAATCCTTCACATTTGCTACAATTACGAATTTACCCTTCTATTTCACTTTATTATCACTATTATTATTATTCTTACAATTTCATTTAGTAGTCCAATTTTTTTTCAATTATTCACTTTTAGGTCCCTACATTAATCTTATTATGGTCTATTACATTTAAGTACCACCCTTTTCTCATTTACAACAGTGCCACTATATAAACTTAATTAAATTACATAATTATATATTATATTAATTAAAACTTTTATTAAACTTAATAATTATTTATACAACCATATTCCATAATTATCGATCATTTATTCACTAATTATCAATTACATGTTTAATACCTATATTATTGATTAATTACACTTTAATTCTTATGTTACCTTAAATTACAATTTTGCCATTCAACTTCACTATAATTACAATTATGGCACTAGTTATTCTTAATTTCACTTTTAATTTATTTTTAACATACAAATTTACATTAACATAAATATTATCATAATATTAACATTTTTCTATTTTTAGTGTAATATCATTATTTCTCTATTGTAGATTAATTATACAATTAACATTCATATTACTTGATAATTGCCTTTTAATCCTTTATTTTACATTACTATTGACAAATTACATTTTAATCCCTAGACTTTCACAAGTTCATAGCTTTGTCTTTCACTTTTCATTTATTTACCATAATGCCATTAATCAACCCATTTTTCTTATTTAACATGCAAATTACCATTTAGCCCATGTATATATTTAAATAAACTAATATATATATATATATATATATATATATATATATATTTCGTTTAACCATATATATGTAATAGTATTTATTATCACTATTAAATTCTTCAATTTGAATCAATTATGCAAATAGTACACATAAAAATCCATATTTGCATTCTGGTTCCTCAACTATGGCGTAGTTACAATGTGGTCCCTAAACTATAACATATTTACACTTAGGTCCCTAAACTTTCTCATATTTACATAAATGCCATCAATTTATTTCATTTACTTGTTTAACCTATTATTTAGTATGCAAATTACCGTTTAATCCCTAAACTATTGTTATCCTGGCAAATTACATAATTAGGCATTTAATCATTTTTTTCTTATTAGCATGCAAATTACCGTTTAATCCCTAAACTATTGTTATCCTGGCAAATTACATAATTAGGCATTTAATCCTTTTGTTCTTATTATTATCCAACATTAATTAAACTAAGTACCAAATTACCATTTAGTCCTTAAAGTACTATTTTCAAGTCAAATTTGATTTTAGTCCCTATCTTATCTTATCTTATCTTATCTTATCTTATCTCATCCTTATCTTTTCCTTATCTTATCTTATCTTATCACTTTATCTTATCTTGTTGCTTAATTACATATATAATCATTTAATTATTCACTTTTTTCCATTATTACCCTTTTTCACTGCATTCTTCCAATAATCTCATTTTAATCCATTTTTCTTACTTTTCCCCTAGCATTGTTCAGGTACAAAATCTGAGGATTGAATATATGGAACGTGAAACCTATAGGTTCAATATATTTTAGAGGGATTCCAAAGGACCACGCCTACATTCCATTTTAGTACAGTTTAGAGGGACCCCAAAGGACCACCCCTACATTTCAGTTCAATACAGTTTAGTAGGATCGTCATTGGACTACAATAGGTGAGACGTCATGCTCACCACTGCAGTATAGTGTTCTTATGGCTAACCAACTATATCCTAAACTAGATTTAACCACCAGACTACTACTAAGGGCATTAATCATTCTATTTATACATTTTAAGTTACAACATACAATTAATGGAATCTCACCATACCATTCCATTCTTTTCCATTAAATCAATTTTAAATCATTTAATCATTCCATTTTAGTATCAACCATGCCCTAATATAAATTAAACATGATTTAATATACACTTTTCATTATAAACATTATGTTACATTCCATATAAACACATTCAATTTCCATTCAAGATTTACCAAACCAATTACTTTACACTTAATTTTTATTCCATTAACGTTTTACACTCTTAATCTTAATAAATCATCAAAGTACATTATTTTATTATTATACATACCATTCGGCCAAGGTCTCCATAATTTAATTTTTCTCATTTATTACTCAATTAGCTAAATTACATGTTAATTAACCTATATATACCTTTAATTGACATTATATCACAAAATATTCATTTTTACCCTAAAGGATACCATTCGCCCATAACATTATCTATACATTAAGTTTAATTTTCTTTCCTCTAATCATTCAATTTACTAGGTCTCATGTCATATATTACAAATATACCATTTTTATTCAATAAACATCAAAGTATACCTATGTAAACCTAGACATACCATTCAGCCTAAATGGTGTCCATGGTATATAGTTTATTTCCTTTCATTTTAATTAAACTTACATATTTCACAAACTTTATGTTTAAACATAGCCTAAAATCATACTTTTTCAATGGAAAAGGAAGGATATTGTATCCACTAACCTGATTTTCATGATCTCCACACTTAGATCTTCATTTCATTCGTCTTTCACCATGAAAGCATTTTCCTTTCCTTCACTTCTCCATGTGGACGAATATAAACACCAAAGGAAACACCATAAATTTACTTTCTTTTTGCAATATAACTATACAAACATACTCTAGACATCCTAAAGTACCTATTTGAACCTTTAAGCCAATTTAAAAATATCAACTTTACATACCTCAATTTGACATATAAACTTTTCTACTTATTTTCTCTCACTTCTTTCACTTCAAATGAACTGTAGAGGATACTATCATTGAAAAGAGAGGCTGGATTTTACTTGAGAAGGTTGGATTTGGTGAGAACTTGAAAGAAGAATGAAGAAACTTCAAGAAAATGAAGGAGAATACCATTCGGCCAAAAAGGAGGAGAAGAAGGTTGAAGAGAAATCTTGGGTATTCTGATTATTTTCAGCCTTTATATAGGAGTCTTGAGTGGGCTTGGGCTTGGTTAAACCAATTGGGCAACCCAAAAGCCCATTTAGGTTATTAAGCCCATTTTCCAACCCAAAATAATTTCTCTCACTTTCCAATTTCAATTCTTTTAAAAATCAGTTCCATAATTCTTAAAATATATAATTCAGCCTCCGCATAAAATTTTAACTCAATTGGAGACCATTTTTGATCCGATAATTTCTTATTAGTCCGATAACTCAATTTTCTGTCTCACTGTCAAAATTTATTTTTCATTACCATTTGATTCTCCACATTATTTCAAGCAAATCCATGCTTTTAAATAATTTTTCTAAAATCCATAATTCCATTTAGAGTCCAGTAAAACTTTGGTCAAACTAGTCAAACTGGTCCGACCGCGATTCACTAATTGAACCGGTTCAGTTCACTTTTCATCCTTAACATCATTTTTGCTCCTAATAGCTCATTTGACTCAAATTCCATCTCAATCACGGTCCATTCCCGATCCGGTTCAATTGAACCGGTCCGATTCATCCATTTTTCAGTGTCTCTATAAAATTGCTTTTTCACTATCAAACTGTTCTGCACACTATTCTGAGTCTATCATGCCTTCAGATAACTTTTTGGAGGTCATTTACTATCTTTAAAGCCTCGGTCATACTTTAGTCAAACCTAGTTACTATTTTAATCGAACTAGAGGCTTTTCTTTTATTTGACTTTGGAGGACCTATTTGACCTCATTTTCACTTTAAATTATACCACCAGGCTCCTTATAACTTGTACTTTCCAATGGTCTAATAAAATATTTTTTCTCTACTGGCTTCCCAGGAGGTCACCCATCAGGGGCTTCCCTGGTCCGAGCACGTTTAACCTTTTAACTCTTTTATAATTTAGGGTACTAACAAACCACACTATAAACTCTATAGAATTCACTAATCATTACTATATCAATTTTAAGCCATTACAGAATGACATTGATTGACATATTGGATATGCGAAACAAAACTTCTATGTCTGACATCTGGGATATGGGAAACAAAACTTCTATAATGACCCAAAGTGTACCCTAGAAGGATTGTAGTATTAATTTCATTATACGGGTATAAGAGTAATTGTGGGTACAAGAGTAATTGTATGAGTATGAGATTATGGTATAAGTGAGGATGTAATTGAAAGAAATTAAAGTATTTGGAAGAAATAATTTACGTGAGGGACTAAGTGGGAGTTGGCCATGGACTTATTGTCTTTTTATAAGGAGTAATTGGAAATTTGGAGGATGTTGGTAAGTGCGCTCCACGTGTGGAATGCAGGCTTTGCAACACCTTCCCTTTCATGCGATATAAGTTGAGTGGAGAGGCAAAATCTGCCTTCTCTTTGCATTCTTGGCTGGCCGCACCCTCTAAATCCCATTTCTGTTCTTTCTTTCTTTCTTCTCCATTTCATAGTATTTAGCTTCTTATTTTTCATTGATCTTCAAGAGCTTGGGTTGGTTTGAAGAGGTTTTGGTTGAGAAGGTAAGTGTGAATTAGAAGTTAGATGTCTTTTTCTCCTCCTTCTTCTACCTAGTTCTATTTATGGTTTTTAGTTGTTTAATTATTGGATTAAGTGTATGTATTGATTGGTTTTGTGCAAGAAGCATTGGACAAGAGAAAAGATAAAGGCAAAGATAAGGTTTGATCTAGAAGTGGAGTTGTTCAAGCTTCTTTTGAGGTTTGGGATTTTTACTTTCCCATAGATACATGATGACTAGTTTGGGAACTTTGTGTTTGTGTGTTAATTGATAGATGTTATAGTTTGAAATGTATAATTGTGTTGAGTTTTAATAATTTTAGTTTGATTGCCATGAATTTACTGATTAGAGCATGAAACCCTAATTTTGGGGAAAACTTGTGAAGTTGCCGTGTATTGAGAATGTGTGAGTCTATAATGTGCAGTGGAGTATTCTGAGATGCTCATACATGTGTATAGGAAGGTTAGATTAGTGTGGTGAATTGGTGTTGCCAATTTGGTTGTTTGTAAGCTTGAAGAGTTTGGTAGTGTAAAATTGTCTTTGAGGTCCATTTTGACCCATGTGAGTTGTTTATGCTATATATTGAGTTTTACAACTCTAAATTGGATGAGACTAATTGGGTTGAATCTGTAATATCTGTCTTAAAATGTTGTAGAAATAGTTCTATTGAATAGAGGACTCTAAGGTCTCCAAAATTACTTGTAATTCTAGCTAGAATTCTATAGGAGGGCTTTTGGAGCAAGTTACGTTCCCTTGGCCAAAACTCCTCGAATTTGAGTTTAAATGTTATGTGAGTTGTGTCATTTGAAAGTTAATATATAGATGAACAATTGATTAGTAGTGCATGTTGCTTGAAAATGGCATTGTGGCTGGTTTTAGAAGTCATATACATGAAGTAGGAAAAATGTCTTGAAAATGGTAAGTCAGATGTTCAGTTTTTCCTATTCTGTTCTGTATTTGTCACGGTCACAACCAAATGGTTGTCACCGTGAGGTATGCTCGGATTGCATTCTGTTTTAAAGAATTGTATATGTCACGGTTACAACCAAATGGTTGTCACCGTGAGGCATACCCATTTTACATTATGTTCTGTATTTTCTTATGTCACGGTCACAACCAAATAGGTGTCACCGTGAGGTACCTTCATCTTGTGTAAACTTTTATGGAACATTATCTAATATTGTATAAGTGTATGGAATGAAATTCAATGTAGTTTAACAACATTTATTGAGAATTATAATGTGTTAAATCTATGACTGTGTATGATATGAATATGTATAATGGAGTATGTACTTGATTGATGAGCCATGTGCATGCGTATTTGGTTGATGAAATTATATTGCTTCATGGGAATGTATAGATGTCATATAATGAGATTATATGTTAAGCCTGAATTAGTCATAGTAGTGGATAGATGGTATGCCTACAAAGGGTTAGAGTTGCAGCTGCCAGAGTGGCACCGATTGTGTCTAGAGTCTGATACCTTTTGGTATCTAGGAGTTTGAGATTTAGTTCTCCAGACTTTTGATACTGCCAGTTAGTATCCAGAGAACCCATATCCACCATCAATGTGAATTTAGGCTATTCTATTATGTGTTTATGAATGTGTAAGAAGCACAATGATATGTTTATATGTATATGAAGGTATATGAGATGTAATGATATGTTATCATAAGTTGCATATGATAAATGTTAAAGCTAGAGATTATGTACATGAGAAGGTGTACATAAATGTTATAGATATGTTAATTATGTGCTTGTTTTAAAGTATATGCTTATGTGTGTTTTTTATAATAAGCATGATTGCTTGTGGTTTGTATATAGTGTGATGTTTACGACTTCATTAGAAGTCTGTTGCCTTTGTGTATCCCCACTGAGCCTTCGCTCAGCACAGGTGTTTTCCTGTATAGGTATGCAGGTTCAGTATTTTGAGAGTTGTGCATCTGTAGGCCATTAGGATGGAAGCTTAGAGTTTATATTTTGTATATAATAGGGTTCTTTTCTTTGTAATGATCAGCATAGAAAGTTTGTATATGATTGTTTGTATAAATTAAATGTAAATGTTTAAAAGATTATTCATGTAATTCAAAGAGCAAAACGGTATTTTGTAATATGATATTTTAATTATATTATCTAAGCAATTTGTTGAATCGAATTGTATGTTTTTGCGTAATTTGTATGTATGTTGTGCACGTAGCGACTCCGGTATCCTCCAAGGGGGTATTGGGGCACTATAACTTCTCTATCTAACATCTAGGATATGAGAAACAGAACGTTGTTGACTGTTGTATTCAATACTTTGACTTTGCTTTGCACCTGTTCCCTCAACAAAATTCCTGTCCATTGAACGACTTCCAGAACTTGTTCCAAAAATGGATTTACTTAGAAAATAACCAACCCTTTGACTCAATGAAGCAACAGGAATTTGGCTTATCGATGTACGTATATGACTGTGGCCTGAACCAACAGATGCCTCCCTTCCAATCAAGTCACAATCTCGTCGACTGACAGATTGTCTTGGCTGACTGGGACTGGTATCTCCTTGGTGGACATATGATCATTATTGTCGACTTTCCTCCATATTTTGTATTGACTTATAGATTGCCTTGGTTGACTAGGACCTACGTCATTTACGCATAATTGTTGAGGTGCCTCGTTGTTTTCCATTTGCGTTGCTTCATTTGTAAATTGATAATTGTAAGGATGTGTAGGTTGACTAGCTCTTGCACCACCCTTTGCAACTACAATGACTAATTCCACTACGTTATAATCATCATATCTCCTTAAATTATCAAATATTGCATCTATGTCATTGTCTTCTACTAAATCCATCGACGTCTAACATAATGATCCTCGATTATACATTGGTCTCTTATATATAATTCTACAAACCACATCGTTGATACCTAAGCCCAATTTAATGTGGATTTTATGAACTAATTCAAGAAGAGTTGGTTTATTTTTAAATCTCAATCTCCTTGTAACGACATTTGGACTAGATATGTCATATTGAAAATCTGTCGCTCCATAACTTATTTTCCCTCCAGTGTGCAAATAAAATTCGGTATATTTTGACATCTTCCAACTACCTATAAGTCAAAATAATTTTTTCATAATTTTCCTAAACCATTTGCTCACAATTATATGTTTCATCCAAAAAATAATTTTTTACTATTATATGTAATACAACACTAATATTATTGTTAAAAAATATGCTTAATTTACAAAATATTGTTACACTTTACTATAACACATGCATAAATTATATAATATTATAACACAATATTTTTGCATAAAATATTTTTTGCTAAGCTCTAATGAATATAATGTTTAGGCCATTTATTATAATTGTACCACCTACAATAAGTGTTTTTTTTTTTTATCTACTAGTATAGTATCTCTAACTTTTAATAAATTTTATTCACGAATTTTAATTACATCTTTCAAAAATATTATAACCAACTCCTCATTTTTTTTTACATGCTTCTTATTCCAAATTTCTATTATAGAATACAAGTAAATGATTGGTAATGTCATGTAAAGAGCGTCCATCATTTTTGCTTCTGTCATCCAATATCCCCTCATTATAATATCTTGTGACTTTTTATTTATTGTAATAATATGGTCGAATATTGTTATGCCATTTTTCATTTTATAGTTATACAGTTCATCCCATTTTTGGGACACGATTTTTCTTACAATATCACTCATCATGACTCTTAGAGCTAAGTATGTGTGCACTATCTACCATATATATAAATAAAAAACTATTATTTTAAAATTCAATTCTTACATTTTTTTCTATTTATATTATCAAAATAAGTTTGACCAATATTATTTTTAAAATTTAATATACATATTAAATTTAATAACACTATCAAAAATATAAAAAAATGTACTTTAAAAAATAATTTCTCATTTAAAATTTAATAATAAAATAATATATGACGATAAATAAAAATACTAAAATTGATACAATACCTGACTTCAATAGCTAGTTTAAACTCGTTCTTGTTAACTCGCTGATTCGTAACTTATTTCTGCTTTTAAATAAACAAAACAGAAAAATAAATAAATGTCATTATAGCACAAATAATAATTAAATACAATAAATTATAAATAATAAGTTATAAATTTTACCGATTTCAAATAATAACACTGAAAAAAATAATAAAATTGATATGGCCACAAATTTTATGATTGACTAAAATTTTTCGGAGAACAAACAGAAAATGAACATTAAGTTTATATAGGTGTTCGAGATTTTAATTTTCAACGGGTGCATTATGGGAATATTGAAGGGGGATTTTGACAACTTTGAAAACGCAACCAGATGTTGCAGTGCCAGACCTGAAACTGCAATGACTTATTGAGGTTTCAGACCTAACACCGCAGCCACCTGTTGCGTTTTCACTTTAAAAATTTCTGACTGTTTAGTGGGTCCCACTTTTGATACTGCACACAGTTGTTGCATTTTTGAAAAAAAACCCCACTTTTCTAAATGGTTTCTGATAAACACAACTTTTATATTTTTTTTAAATATTTTTTTAAAAAAATCCCCTCGGATAATTCAAATTTTTTCAAAATTTGCAAAATAAATATACATAATAAAAAATATATGCACAATCAAAATATCTCAATAATTATAATTAAAATATAAGTCAAAGTACAAAATTTAAAAATTAACATTCGACAGTCTTTTTCTACATCATATTTGCACTAATTTGAGTATCTTGAACAATATCTAAAAATATAAAAAATTAAATAATTAGACCAGAAAAAAATCTAAATATTCAATATACAATTTAAGCATTTACGTGAATATAATAATTATTTGATTCAAACATTTCAAGTTCTTTAGTTGATGCCTCTAAACCCAAAAGTGCAGATGATCTCAACCAGTTTTGACAACAAATAAGAATCTCAACTGTAATTGGGGTCAAAGAACTTCTAAATTTGTATAAAATTTTCTCTCCAGTGCTAAAAGCTGATTCAAAAGCTATAATTGAGCATTGAACAACCAAGAGATCTCTAGCAACTTTAGCCAAAATTTGATAATTTGGCTCATTAATCTTCCACCAACTCAAAATGTCAAAATTAGGAGAATTTTTTACTAATTTATTAGTCAAATAAGTATCCAAATATCATTGAGACACAACTTGCTCTTTACCCTCAATTTTCAAAAATCATGAACGAACATCAACATCAATTTCATCAGAATTAAGTGGTAAGGCTATAATTCGATCAACATTTACCTCTTCTATTTTTTTATGTTCTTCTTTTAGTCCATTTAAAGCAATCCTCACTTTAGAAACTAATTTCTCCGACTCAAGTGCACCATAAAAAGCCATGTACTTTGAAACTAGAAATTTCATTTTAAATCTAGAATCCAAAACCACAGCTATAAAAAGAATGACCTTTATCTTGTTAATCGAACCCCAATATTTATCAAATTTCAACTGCATTTGTTTTTGCATTTTCGTTAAAGAATCATCACCACTAGTTTGAGAAGATTGCAACAAATTCAAAATACGCATAATCTCTAAAAAATATAAGTTTGAAGCTGAATATAATGACCTAGGCAATTTGCAAGTCAAACATAAAATCTTTTCATAAAATTTGTGAGAGTTGTGAGTTGTTTCTAATTAGTCTATATCAAATAAATAGGCCTAAACTCAATGAAGTATTTTCTATCTATATCCTCCAATTTATCAAAAGTTTTTTGATACTCCAAAATAATGTCTAACATCAACTATGTTGAATTCCGCCTAGTAGGGCAATCTATGATCAAACTCTTTGTATACTTGATGTTTATTGTCTCACAAGATTTTTTAAAAGAATCTAACTTTTGGGGGACTCCTTCTAACATCTCCAACCTTGTTAATGGACTCTTCAACACATTTAAGCCCATCTTTTACAATTAGGTTTAGGATGTAATTACAACATCTCATGTGAAAGGTTTCACCACTCAAAACAAATGCATCGCTCTTGCTTAATTTATTTTTCAGTTGTTGAATTGTAGTATCATTAAATGTTGCATTATTAACAATTATACACATCATTTTTGTCAAACCCTCATCCATACAATTATCAACAACAACTCCAATATTACTTCCTTTACTACTTTTAATAACACAAAAAATCAAGATTCTTTTACATATCTTCCAATTTGAATAAAAAAAAAGTGTAATTAAGCACAAATATGATACATTTTAATGCTAGTCTAAGTATCAATTATCATAAAAACTCTTTTGAATTTAATTTAAAGAAAATCTCTTAATTTATCTCTATCCTTTATAAAAAGATAGCAACATCTTCTAATAATAGTCACTTTAGATGGAATTTTAAATTCAAGAAAAATTGCTTCAAAAAATTCTCTAATTCTTCATGTTCAACAAAATTAAATGGTAGTTCATCCCTAATAATCATCCTAATTAATGCTTCTGTGCGAGATTCTCGATCAAATTTCCAACTAACTAATGACATATTATTACTGGTCCACACAAAATTTAATAAGACATGGTCTTTCATTAAGAAAAAAGGGACTAACAGCAAGTCCCTTTCAACAAAAAGATGGAACATCCTCCTTCAGACGTTTTCTTACATATTTTTACTAATAAATATGGCCGGAGCTATTTACTTTAATATTTTATAGTTCTAAGAATATTAATTAGGTTTAGTAATTAGTATAAATTTGAATTTATTATTATAAACAAAATAATGTTATCCAGTAAAACATGATTGAGTCACAAGGAACACAAGGAGGAAAATATAAGGTGGCAAAAAGAACTACAATCCTACTTGTATAACAAGATCAATTTAAGACAACTAAATCATAATATGATAATGCTGGTGAGACTGACTTACATTTCAAAGATCAATAGGGCAATCAAAATAGAACAAGAATGTGACATTATTCTAGAGTTTTTGTATTTAAATTTTCAATTAGATATTGAAACCAACTGACTTCCCAGTAGCGGAACCATAAATAATGTTATTATTTTGATCCATAAAAATTGAAGCTTTGAAGAACATAGACAATTGCTTACATTTCAGAGCTTTTTGTTCTAGAAGTAGCAACCCAAACAAGTTAAAACTTTAAAGACACTATAGACACTAGGTCCTGAGTTGTAAAAATAAAAAAATATGTATAAATAAAAGGAAAAAATAATAATAAAATGAAATAAAATAAAAATCAGGAAATCAAGGAAAGAGAAAAATCCTACAACCCTAGATATAAAAGGAGAGAAAATAACCTAAGATTGGGGTTGGCATTTGGAGAGGAGAAGGCTAGACGAAAAACAAAAGAAAAGAAAGAAACGAAAAAAAAAACAAAAGGAGGGACGAGACAATACAGACCGAGAAAGGAAAAGGAGGCAGTGGAAAGGACTCCAACTTTCGCGACCCGCACTTAGCTCCGGCGACAGCGATAGCCAACACCCGTGACGGTTATCGCGTCGCCACTATACCTTCCCGAGCACTGCTGTCCCTTTCTCTTTCCTCTCAAAACCCGAGGCTTCTTTCTCATTTTTTGACCAGCCACGACGTTGGACGGCGACATGCGAGGTGGCGATGAACTCCTAGTGATGAGACAAATCTCCTGTTGCCAGCCGATTGTCCCTATTGACCGGCAGGAGGGAGATCGGAGAAGGTGAGACGGGGCTATCCAGCGGCATTTTCGGCACACCGACGACTCCTTCAGGTGCATGACCACTGGCGGAAGGCCTATGGCGACCTGATCTACATTTTGGTGGCGGTGGTGTCGTCGATGGGGGAGCTCCGGTGAGGCTCCAGCCCGGAAATCCGATGAGTGCCATTTTTTTAAGTATTATTATTATTATTATTTATGTCTTATATTTGTTAATTTGTTAATTCTGTTAGTTTATTTCGTGTCTATTATATTATATTAATTATTTCTCCAATTCATTGGATTGAATTATTTATTTATCATTTTATTAAATTTAATCCATTTCTGACCAAGATCATTTTCTGTAATGACCGTGACTGCGACCACGACCTCGAGGAGCATACAGCTCGTCTTTGGGCTAGGCGAAGCATGGTTAAGGCAAATAGTTAGGATTTATTTACTATTCATTTATTTGGAACGTGTATTATTACTATTTCATTTTATTTTTATTCCTTTGAGGTCTGTAATAATAAAAAATTTTCGACCGCACTTAAAAAGAACTGCCACACAAAACGTTTACACTAAAATTGGATATTTGTTAATAAAACTGGACCAATGTCTTGGTTTTCATCCTAAAAATGACACATCAAGAGAAGGGTTCTTGTTTTCATCAAAATGGGATCACTTCCTTATTTTTCCTAAAATCAGTTTAAGAAATCTTTACTTTTTTCGTAAAATATACATGCGGGAACTAATGTTCTCATCTAAATGAATGTCTCGATTTATGTATGTATTTCATTCTATAACTATTATGGATTTTGCGTTTATTTTTTGACAATTGTAATTATATTTTATTTATCACTTCATTTATTGCTTTTTTATGTGCTTGTAATGCATTTTAATTTACTTACATGAATCGTGTGAGAAGAGAGATAAAATAATTAACTCTAAAACTCACCCATATAATATTAACTAAAGGAATCAATAAGAGTGAGGTCCCGAACTCTCTCTAGTTTTAGCCTCATAAGGTTAGAATTCATTTTTCAATATTTTATTAGGTGGCGACTTCGTGATACCTACCTTGTGGTGCTCAACAGACACCCTCGTAGGTTGATCACCAACAATGGAATAGGGGTGAATTCCTATCCATTGTGAAGCGATCAGCTTTCACAGGTTTTAATGAACCTCCATTCGGTCTCAGGTCCTAAAAGCGGACCTCTGGAAAGCGACTCGAATGCAAAGCGGGGTTTGTGCGTGCCACAGACACATACGACAATATCACAAATCTATTGAATCAGATAAATTTCTCTACAAAAGTCACTCTTTAAAAACATTGTTCTCATGCCCACATAAACCAAAGACGCAAAAATCATAAATTGCAATCGTAAATAGCAAAAAAAATAATAAAAAAATAAGAATAAAAAAAAAGACATACGAATATGTGTCCAAAAATATACATGTATAGGATTCTGCAATCCTATTACATATGTCTATATAGAAAAATAATCTTCACTCGGCTTGCAACAAAAAGCGAGGCGTACTTACTCCAAAACATCGCTTATCAACCTACATGTAGTCGTTAAACACTATATGCTGAGCTTAAATACGCCCAGTGGTGGTTACAATTTTAAATATTTCTATTAAACATTTTATGCGTACTATAAGTTAAAATATGCATATAAAACTTGATAACATATCACAATTCATTTATAACATTTAAATAGAAAAAACAAATCCAAAATTTCAATTATAAACTATTGCATAAATAAAGTTACAATATAACCCATCAAAAATCCTTATTAGAGACCAATTACAATTTAGTGCCTAAGTTACACTTATTACCATTTTTCCATTTAAATGCACGTATTTACAAAAATGCCACTAATAAGCATCATATGCACATAAATTCATTAATTGGCATACAAATACAATTTATTCCATAAATTACTTTCAAATAACATCTTGACCCAAACATTTACAATTTAATCATTAAGTTCAATATATCGATTTATATCACTTATAAACTAAATTACAAGTCAAATTACAACATAATCAATCCATAATTCTTTCTCGAGGCAAATTACAATATAGTCAATTAATTAGTTATATTAGAGACATATTACCATAAAGTTCCTAAAATTTCATTTAATTATAAATTTACCATTAACTACAATATAACAACCTTATTTCAATAAATGACATGCAATGTGCATGTTAGTCCTTCAATAAGCACATTTAATACTAAAATACATTTAAATCCAATTCACATAAATAAACCAAATATTAGGTATATATTCAATCATTACAATCACTTATGCCAATAAAATACTTTGGTCATTTATTCATTTTTGTTATTTTTGTTCAATTATACCCCTAATATAAACCCAGTAGAAACCTCCGATCCGGATATACAAGACGTGGACTCCACAGGGCCACTACATTTTAGAGTAATCCCGAAGGATCACTCAAGCAATCTCATTTCATTTCAATCATTTCATTCCAATCATTTCATTTCAATCATTGTGGGAGATCGTTATTGATCTATCCAAGCAAGTCACTGCAGTATAGGTGTCTCTACGGCTAACCAACTATATCCTGAGCTAGATTTGACTACCAGACTATTACTAAGGGCAATTAATTCCTCAATTATTATAATTCCATTTCAATACATAATATGTACTCAAATTAACATATTATATCATTAAAAGCATCAATATGCCAAAAAGGAAAATTTACTAACAATATAACCAATTCTTAATAAACCATCTCCATTTACTAAATAAACAATATTAAGATCAATTAATCAATGAACTCATTTATTTCAATAAAATCTGTAATTTCCATAATAGCATAATTCACCACAAATTATTCCATTTAATTAAAATAAAATTCCATTTAACTAATTATCCAATTTTAGTATCAAATATACTAAAATCTCACCTTAATATCAATTGTGTCAAAATGTACAAAATACATTATTTCATTATAAAATTCTTAAATAAATTCAAACAAAACTAGTTAAATCAAATTACACTTAAAATCATATCTATAAATATATAATGGCTTATAACTCACAAATAACCACATTATTCATTAAGACAATTACAAATCCAATTTCAGCCACATATAAAATTTTTCTTCAAAATTTATTTTCCATCATTTAAACATCTATTAATTTAGATTACCACTTAATTAGCAATTATACGCATTCAATTATAAATAAAACGCTAATTGAGGTTTAGGTTTGATTAAGGAAGAAAATACACACTTTAGTCAAAACGGGATTTAGGAAGCCCTTAACTTGCATCCCTGAAACCAATATATAAACACCATTTTTAGACATAGTACTCTTCTTAACAATTGATCCTTAAAATCTTAATTTCTACTGCTCTATTGATCTGCCTAAAGAAAAATGCTATAGTTTTGGGAGTTTTTGAGGGTCTTAGAGGCAGAATTAAATTATAGCTATTTCAAGAACATATGTAGGCATAGATGTCCCAGTTCTAACCCAACTAGAATCATACAATTTAGAGTTCAAAATCTCAACTTATGATCAAAATAGTCAACAGAGTTCAATCTGAACTTTTGGGAAGAATTTTCCTTTTTAGATTTAATTATTCAAAATCCTCAATTTAAACATCCCTAAGCATGTTTCTACCATCAATTTTACATATTCATACACAATTCATCAAAAACCCCAAATTTAATAACCCTAAATTCAAATAAATTCAATGAAAATCTAAAGAATTTATAACCATATACCTTAATTCTCTTTCTCCTACACTAAAACTCATTTTCTTTCTCTTTTAACTTAGAACAATCACCGTCTTCACCTTAAAACCATCATGGCTAAAATCCCCATGTAGAACACCCAAGAAAATCATCCATTAATAACTCAATTAAACCTTATAAACCAACAATATACAACCTAATTGAGTTATTAGAACCAAAGAAATCAATTAAAATCCATTAATTACAACTTACCTCAACTTTGCCCAAAACCTAGAGTTTTGATTTCTCTCTTAATCTTCACAAAATTCAAAAATTACGGGCTGATATAACCTTCATTAGGGGCTACTAATCAAGCTCAAAGCTTGGATTAAAGAAGAATTGGAAGAAAAATGGAAGAAATCACGTTGAAGAGGAAGAAGAAATGACTTCGAGTGAGGGAGAGAAGAGAGGAGAACAGGCTGCTGGAAAAATCTGGGCAAACATATAGATTTTTGGGGCTTTTATAGTGGGTTTTTGGGTTGGTTTAAGGTCCAATCAAGTTGGGCCAACCAATCCAAAGCCCAAACCACTTTTATGGCCCAATTTGCACTCTTAAATTATTTTTTTCTCTTCTCAAGCTCAATTTCTTTCAAAATAAATTCTAAAAATTCAAACATATATAGAATAGGCTACATTTAAAATTTCAGCCCAAACGGAGTCCGTTTCCGATTCACTAAAATCAGTCCGATAGCTCAATTTTCGGTGTTACTGTAAAAATTCTTTTTTACTGTAAATAAATTCTATAGATTATTTAGAGTCTACCCATGCCTTCAGATAAATTTTTAGATGTCAATAGCTATTTTTAAAGTTTTGGTCAAAATTTGGTCAAATTCGGTTACTATTTAAACCGAAAAGGACCATTTCTCATTTATAACATTTGGGGACCTATTTAAACCTCAATTCACTTTAAATTTCACCCTCGGACTAGTTGTAATTAATATTTTTCAATTGTCACATAAAATATTTTTCATCCACGAGTGTATTTAACACCCCAGGTACATTGGCCAACACTGAAAAATACTATTTACATCCAACCCAGTTTTAGGCCATTACAATTCTCCCCCACTTAAGAACATTTTGGCCTCGCAAATTTTTCCTGAATTGAAGAGCTGTGAGTACCGCTATCGCATCATCATTTCAGGTTCCCAAGAGGATAGATGATTCCAAAGTATTTTCACGAATGGAATTTGCTTATCAAAATCTCTTCTAGCTTGATTAAGAACTTAATCACATATTTAGTTACATCACGCTTCAGACCTGAGCACCAATAATGCTCTTTCAATTCCTGGTACATCTTATTACTACTATAATGCATCGCATAACTGCTATGATGGGCTTCTGAGAGAATTCTTTTTCAACTCTACTTGGTTAGGCGCACATAATCTCTTCTATAATAAAGGCTGCCATCTGTGCCTAAAGAAAAGTCACCCTCATTACCATCCTTCACTCGATTCATTATAACAATTAGACGATCATCTTGCTTCAATGCATCTTTGACTTGCTGAAGAAAATCAGACTTCACTTGTATTTCGGCTATGATTGCTCCATCTTATGCCATGCCCAATCTAACATTCATTGCCCAAAGGGCTACGCGCACTATCATTAATCACTTACATTTACAATACACATTATAGAGAATTATTTGTAACAATACAGTGACCCATTATAAACTTCCTACTAAGGGCATCAACAACAATATTTGTTTTTCCAAGATGATAGTCTATGAAGCAATCATAATATTTTATCAGCTCTAACCAGCGCTTTTGCCTTAAATTGAGTTCTCTTTAAGTAAGCAGATATTTCAGACTTTTATGGTCTGACTAAATGTAACACTTTTCACCATACCAGTAGTGTCTCCAAATCTTCAAAGCAAACAAAATAGTTGCAAGCTCAAGATCATGTGTGGGATAATTCTTCTCATGAGTTTTGAGTTGCTGGGAGGCATACGCAATTACCTTGCCTTCCTTGATTAATACACAGCCTAAACCATTCTTAGAGGCATCACTATAGGCCACAAAGTCTTTACCAGATTCAAGTTGAGTTAAAATTGAAGCTTCGGTCAAAAAAACTCTTAACCTTCTCAATGCTCTCTTAACACTTATTTGTCTACTCAAACTTAACATGCTTTTGAAATAATTGAGTGATTGGCGCTGCTATTGTAAAGAATCCCTTTACAAATTTTCTATAGTATCTTGCCAAACCTAGGAACTTCTTATTTCTGTCACACTATTCGGTGTCCTCCACTGCAAGATTGCTTCGCTCTTCTTGGGATCCACTTTAATACCTTCGGCTAGCACTACTTGTCCTAAAAAAGATACTTCATTCAACTAGAAATCACACTTGCTAAACTTTGCATAAAGCTGTTTTTCCTTCAATGTTTGAAGAACAATCTGTAGATGATTGTCATTATCTTTTAGAGTCTTAAAATACACCAAAATATCATCAATGGTAAACTCAACTTCCTAATCGGGTGGTAAGCCTAAAAGTTCTTTAGGGAAAACACATTTATAAATTCAAACACTGTAGGCACATCTCTCACCTTAGGCCCTTATTTATTAGCTTCCACTACATAACATAAATATGCAATGCATCCCTTCCTTAAAAGTCTCTTAGCAGCTGTAACAGATATAACATTAAAAAGGAAATATGTTATAGTGATTTCCTGAACATCAGAAGCTTAAAAGTAACTCTCTTCCATTTACAATCAACAGTCGCTTGGTGGGCGGATAACCAATCAATCCTCAAAATAACATCAAATTCACGGAAAGAGAGCTTAATAAGATTAGCCAGGAAAATAAAACCATGTGCACCGATAAGACGTTTTCTATACACTTTGTTTACCACTTACATTATGACCCAAAAGATTGCTCACTAATAAACCTTGGTTTAACCGTGCCTTATTCAAATCCTTTTCCTCTATTGGCATGTATATGTACTCAATCCAATCATTTAACCCCTTATTACCTCTACTCTACTACTATCTTTTTACAGGTACATTTACCTCATTTCCATACTCTTACTATGTTCCATGTCAGTTTCCCTTCAATTAGGGCATATGCATAAAACTTAGTGTTTATCATGAATGATCACATGATGCTGATACAATGAATCTATTATGTTTCATGTATGCAATATTATACAAATGTGCATTTCATGTAATGGCAATGCATATTAGCCCATCCCATGCATAAAAAGGATAACTAACAAGTACCTAACGTACCACAACCTTCCTCCTAATTATCTATACCGGAGATGTTCACATTAACCAGTACACATTTCATTCCTTATAAACAATATCACATATTTTCCAAATATCTTATTGGCCAGAACCGCCTAAACCTTTGCTCAGATACCACAAAATATTACACCCTCTCTACACTCATACTATACATATATATTTCATACAAGCTAAACTTCAATAAGGCAATAATACAGACTTATGTCGCAGTTAAAAAATGCGGGCAAATTTTTTTTTCTTAAATCTTACTTAATCAAAAGTAATCTTAATTCCAAGTTACATAGTTAGATAATACTTTGCTTAACTTAAATACCCAAATACAACTATTCTTTTATTAGCCATGTTAAAACTTACCGATTGACCTACACTACAAGAATTTAAAGGTTTCCCGACGGAAAGTCAGGATTTTCCGTCGGGAAATTTAATTGCCGACGGAATTCAATTCCGTCGGCAATTAGATCGTAGCTAAAATTACCGACGGAAAAATTTCCGTCGGAAAAATTACCGACAGAATTTAATATTCCTAACTAAGTACAAATTTATTATCATACTCTTACTATCTAACAATTACATTGTTAACATATACTCAATTCAAAGCTTGTACATGATAAGCTAAAGGGCCCCGAATTCATATATAAATATAACTCATATATAAATACAACTCGCCCTCTATCCACCAAACTCTCAAGCCAAACTATTCCTTTTAATTCGTCTCGTAGATATTTACTTGAACGTCGAAATCTCCATTAATAAAAATCCATCTCTTCCTTTTCGAGTGATCAAATTTCCTAGCCAGTCATAAAATAATAATAATTCTCATAATATCCTAAATCCACATTTACAAAAGGGTTGATAAAGTCACCAAGTGGACCCTCTTCATCCTTTTTTCCTCCACCAACTTACAAATGATAATAATCAGTGCTTGGAATTATTATCCATATGAGCACTATAAAACTTTTTATCTCAAAACTGCATACACTTAGCTCCCTTGCTGAAAACCTCACCCAAAAACTACTGCAAATAGAAATATTCATCATCTGATATAATATAAACTGTTGATACATTCTCATCTTGCACCTAATGCAATCCAACAAATTAATAACAAAAAAATTAATCAATCAAATAATAAAAGGCATAAAGAGGGCACAAATAATGTTCAAAAGATTAATCAACCAAATAATCAACCATATAATCAACCATATAATGTTGCAAATTATATGTGAACTGAAAATAACAATTGATCAAATATTCAAAGCATCAAACTAAATTAATTTAATGAAACAGGATCCTAAATTAAAAAGCATCCCAACATTACAATAAAAGTGAAATAAATTGTCAATTTCTCAACAATTGATCAAATATTCAAAGTAAATCAAGCAATATTCTAGGGCAGATAAATGAAAATACAAAATGCATTTTACTAGAATGCTGATACCTGATGGTTGAAGCACTGACGGCGAGTGAGGAGCGGCGACCGGCGAGTGAGGATCGGCGACGAGTGAGGGAGGCGGAGCAGATCTGTCGCACGAAGGAGGTGGAGTAGATCTGACGCGAGCAAGGAAGGCAGAACAGATCTGGTGAGCCAGGGAGGCGGAGGGGGGAGGGGAAGGCGACGAAGTGGGCCGCTGAGACGAGGAGGGAGGGAAGGTGGCGGAGTGGGCGGCTGGGGCCATGGGGGCGGCGGCGGCTGCTGCTAAGGCGCGCGAGAGAGAGAGGGGCGCGCGAGAGAGAGGGGCGGAGGGGGCAGGGTGGGGCAGGCGGCGGCGAGGGCGGCTGAGGGGCGGGCGGCGGCGAGGGCGGCTGGGGCCAGGGCTGGGGCGGCGGTGGAGTGAGGAGGCCTGGGTCAGCTCGCGAGAGAGAGAAAGAAATAAAGAAGGAGGGAAGAAAAGAAAAGCCAGAAAACTATTTTTAATATAAAATTTTTAGCGACGGTTATTCAAACCGTCGCTAAAAAAATACATATTTTATTTTATTTTTAGCGACGGTTGTAATTTACGTCGCTAAAATATATAAAATAAATTAATTATAATATTTTTAGCGACGGAATTTAATATCCGTCGCTAATTCCCAACGGAAATTAATTAGCGACGGAATTTAATTTTCGTCGCTAAAATATATAAAATAAATTAGTTAAAATATTTTTAGCGACGGAATTTAATTTCCGTTGCTAATTTCCGTCGGGAATTGCCGTAGCAATTTATGCCGCCAAATTTACGCGCCCAATTTACCGACGGTTAGATTTTCCGTCGCTATATTAGCGACGGAATATTTTTTCCGTCGCTAATTACCGACGAAATTATTTTTCGTCGCTAATTAGCGACGAAAATGTCTTTTCCGTCTCTAAATAGCGACGGTACATTTTCCGTCGTTAAATTTCCGTCGGTAAATGCTGATTTTCTTGTAGTGCTATAATTGACTTATTTACTATTCATTTGGTCAAAAATCTGGCAGCATAATGGCTAAAAAGTTAACTTTCCAAAACCTAAAATTTAAGCAATTACACAGCCCAACTTAGGGGCATAACAATCTTAACTTATAATCCATCAATATCCATTCATAATCCTAATCCATTCCAGTCCTATCAATATAAACTAAACCAAAATAATAATATCCATCATTAATATCTAACTATTTCAATAATATAGAGTATTTATATACATGCCATTACAAAACTAAAATAAAAAAATATACATCTATAGGATTCTGCAATCCTACTACATATGTCTATACAAAAGAATAATCTTCACTCAGCTTACTCCCAAAAGCAAGGCGTACTTACTCCAAAACATCGCTTATCAACCTACATGTAATCACTAAACACTACATACTGAGTTTAAATGCGCTCAGTGGTGGTTACAATTCTATATATTTCCATTATACATTTTATGCATACTACAAGTTAAAATATGCATATAAAACTTGATAACATTATCTCAATTCATTTAGAAACATGTAAATAGAAAAGCCAAATCCAGAATTTCAATTATAAACAATTACATAAATAAAGTTACAATATAACCCATCAAAAATCCTTATTAGAGACCAATTACAATTTAGTGCCTAAGTTACACTTATTACCATCTTGCCATTCAAATGCATGTATTTACAAAAATGCCACTAATAAACATCATAAGCATATAAATTCATTAATTGGCATGCAAATACAATTTATTCCATAAATCACTTTCAAATAACACCTTGATTAAGTTCAATATATCAATTTATATCACTTATAAACTAAATTACAAGTTAAATTACAACATAATCAATCTATAATTCTTTCTCGAGGCAAATTACAATATAGTCAATTAATTAGTTATATTAAAGACATATTACCATAAAGTTCCTAAAATTTCATTTAATTATAAATTTACCATTAACTAACAATATAACAACTTTATTTCATTAAATGACATGCAATATGCACATTAGTCCTCCAATAAGCACATTTAATACTAAATACATTTAAATCCAATTCATATAAATAATTCAAAGATTAGCTATATATTCAATCATTACAATCACTTATGCCAATAAAATACTTTTGTCATTTATTCATTTTTGTCACTTTTGTTTAATTATGCCCCTAGTATAAACCCAGTAGAAACCTCCGATCTGGATATACAAGATGTGGACCCCTGTAACACCCCCTACCCATACATAGGTGTATCCATCTTTAAGGAGTGAGAAGCTATTTGAGCCGGGTGTGTCACCAAGCAGATAAAGATACAAAGCATACATTCGTACATAATAAACATACATCATTACGGGGAAATTAAAACTTTCATAAGCATCAGAATGATCAATCATTACAATAGCAAAATTCGTTACAATAATGTTCGGATCAAAAGCCAGAATAAAATAATTACATATCCCAAAAGTATATAAATGTGGAAGCTTTACAAAATAATGGTATAAAGAGAGTTCTGATACAAAAGAATCAACGTGCTATCAAAAATAAAGCCCTAACACTAATCCCTCTGTGTTGGCTTGACTGGCGACGACTCTCCCAAAAGAACACCATCCTCCGCACCTGCACGGATAAAACACAGTGCTAAGCGATAAACGCTTAGTGGGGAAACACACAACAAAAGAGTGGACGGCTACTCACAATGGTCGTCAATGCAATACACATACAATATGACAAATGAGGATAATGATATCAACTATATAATCATACTTACATAATAAAGACATGCATTCAGAAGTTCACATCCACATTCATTTACAGTTTAATTGATTTCTCATACTTATCATCACACGCATCCGAATACCATATTCTTGTAATCATATCAAAGCGGAACAAATTAAATAGAGCACCTGCTGACTCACAATAGTGGATAACGAGTAAACGCATAGAGTACCTTACGGGCATGAATTGGACGCATAGCGTATCTTACGGGTACGAATCGAAAATCAATTTATTTTTGTCGCATTCAAAACATTTTACAAAGGGGACCTTAAACAAGATCCAAAACGCATAAGGGGTTCGCGAGGAACCAAACGGGGACCTGATCAGGGTCCAAACAGAACTGAGGGCTGCAGCTAAGATACTCTATTAGGCATGCCTAACTATCCACTTACTTGACTCTAGCAGGTTATGCATCATTCAAATCATGTTTCCAAGTATAATACATAATTATACTTGCATTCATATCAATGAATCACAAATAAGACATGCATAAGCCAATATCATTCAAAAACTTATAACATGCAATATCATACACATTACTTATTATTTGGCTAAGTTAAAATATCCACTATATCATTTGCACAATAAAACACCTAAATGAGGACTAAAGAACTCAAAACGAAAGAAAAAGTATTGAAAAGGACCCAAATACGTTTGATAAAAACAGAAGGGACAGGGGCTAGAGGAGCACGAGTCATGCTGAGGAGCATGACTCGTGCTCGGGGAGACTTGAGGGGCACGAGTTGTGATGAGGAGCACGACTTGTGCTGAGTCCCTCAGGCATGAGCACGGGTCATGCTCTTCGAGCACTAGTCGTGCTCATGCTCTCTGCCAGAGCACGTCTCGTGTTCTGGAACACGACTCATGCTCTGGCTCTCTCACTGCTCCCTCCAGGGCTTAAAAGAGAAGAAAAGAGGAAGAATTACTCACCAGATGGACACGACTCACAAGCCCAAGCACGACTAGGACAAGCACACGCACAGCAAGCAAAGGAAACGAAATCACGGAAGAGACAGCTAAAGCAATGTTCCAATTTTCAAAACCCAAGAGAAGAAAAGAGGAAGAATTACTCACCAGATGGACACGACTCACATGCCCAAGCACAACTAGGACAAGCACACGCACAGCAAGCAAAGGAAATGAAATCACGGAAGAGAGAGCTAAAGCAATGTTCCAATTTTCAAAACCCTAACGTTGTGAAATTCACCCAGAATTCCCAGAAATTATCCCAACTCAAATCCAAATCATTCTTACCTTGAATTAGCTTCCTCAAGCACGCAAAAACCAACATAATTAATACAAAATCACTTCCTTAACAATTACCCATCCAAAACAGATATTAACTAAGTCAAAACTTTGAAATACTAGAACCCAAAAAATTAACAGTAAGCTCATTCCAACGTAAATCTCATCCTCAAGGTTCCAATCCTCATGCATTAACCACAATCAAAACCCATTCATTCAAACCCCAACATGCAATATCAATACATCAAATCATCATCAAAAGAATCAAACAAAGCAAATATACAGTAGATAATCAAACACAGCAAAAACCTAGTAAATGCAATTTTCCCAAACCTGTAATCCTAGCTTCAGTCACTTGGTTCCACTACTCCCAACCTTCTCTTTCCCCTTAGGATCGCGAGGAGGCTCAGCTAAACACAATATACAGAAGAACACCCAAAATACAAACAAAGAACAAACCCTAGATTAAAATCCAAACTATAATGTAGAAGAAGATGAAGAAAAAGATGAAAATATGTACTAAACTTACCAATTGTGCAAGAAGTGATCAATTTCCACCACCAAAGTTTTGAATCCAAGTTAGGGCAAACAAAAGAAGAGCAAAGAAGAAGAAGAAGAAATGGAGAAGAAGAGAACGGGAAAGATGAAGTTACTGCCTTTCCCTTCCTCTTTCTTCTTTTACTTATCCTTCTTCTTAACCCTAGACACTTCGCATCTCTCTAGTGGTGGATATTAATCACTCACACCCAAAAGACATGCATACCTTACACACAATACAATCCCAACTTAAAACACCCTAATAGTGTGTGAGTAAAGCACACAACCACCACACCACTACTCACATCCTACAATGGTATGCTCATGCACACACAAACATATCCCAACTAATTCACACCCTAATAATATACATGCATCCACATGCTAATAAAACCCTTAAAACACATATTTTACCCAAAATACCCTTATAACATGTCAAAACACACTCAATGCATGCACACACAAATGGGCTCAAACTACTAGGGGGAAAACGGGGTGTGACAACTCTCCTCCACTAATAAGAATTTTGTCCTCGAAATTCTCACCTGAACTGAACAAATGCGGATACTAAGCTCTCATTGACTCTTCTGGTTCCCAAGTCGCTTCCTCGACCTCATGATGGTTCCATAACACTTTTACCAATGGGATTTGCTTACTCCTCAATTGTCTCACTTCTCGAGCTAGGATGGCTCTCGGTTCCTCATTATAAGAAAAATCTGGTTGCACTTGCACATCCTGAACTGACAGAACATGTGACGGATATGATCTGTACCGACGAAGCATCGAAATATGGAAAACATCGTGCAACTTTGCCAACTCCATCGGTAAAGCCAATCTATAGGCTACCGAACCAACCTTAACCAAAATCTCATAAGGACCAATGAAGCGAGGACTAAGCTTACATTTCTTTCCAAACTGAAGCACTTTCCTCCAAGGCGAAACTTTAAGGAAAACCTTGTCCCCGACCTCAAACTGCACATCTTTCCTCTTCAAGTTGGCATAAGACTTTTGTTGATCCTTAGCCGCTTTCAAATTCCGCTTCACAACTTTGATCTTCTCCTCAGTATCCCTGACCAACTCTGGTCCAATCACTGAACGCTCGGATAACTCGGTCCAACAAATCGGAGTCCTACACTGTCGACCGTACAAAACCTCATACGGTGACATACCGATGCTTGACTGATAACTATTGTTGTAGGCAAACTCCATAAGCGACACATATCTGTCCCAACTACCTGAAAAATCCAAAGCACAAGCTCTCAACATATCCTCCAGAATCTGAATGACCCGCTCGGATTGCCCATCTGTCTGAGGGTGAAATGATGTACTGAAATTTAACTTGGTACCCAAAGCCCTTTGCAATTCCTTCCAAAACTTCAAAGTGAACCTCGGATCCCGATCTGATACTATGGATAACGGCACTCCATGCAACCGAACTATTTCATCCACATAGATACTGGCCAACCTATCCATCGGATAGTCCACTCTCACTGGCAAGAAATGAGCTGATTTCGTAAGTCAATCCACTATCACCCAAACTGAGTCATGCTTCCTCTGAGTCAAAGGCAAACCAGATACAAAGTCCATGGCTATATCATCCCACTTCCACTCGGGAAAGGATAAAGGCGTAAGCAATCCCGAAGGAACTTGATGCTCGGCCTTTACCTGCTGACTTGTCAAACACTTAGACACAAAATCCACAATATCCCTCTTTATGCCAGACCACTAATAAAACTGCTTCATATCCCGGTACATCTTCTCACTGCCAAGATGCATAGTAAAAACTGTACTATGCACCTCATTCAATAGCTGTTTCCTCAACTCCTCATCCTCAGGCACACACAAGCGGTTTCTATACATCAATACTCCATCCAGAACTGAGAAATCTGACTGCTTACCCGATCTGACCTTTTGCACAATTCGCTGTAGCCTCTCATTATCTCTCTGAGCATCCACAATCCTCTGTCTTAAGGTAGGCTTCACTCTCAACTAAGCAATCAAAGCTCCATCTGAATCAAACCTCCATCTAAACCGTCTCAGGAACAAAGCTGAAGCCGACTTCCGACTCAAAGCATCAACAACTACATTGGCCTTACCCGGATGGTAATCCATTATGCAGTCATAGTCTTTAAACAACTCAAGCCAACGGCGCTGTCTCATGTTTAACTCCTTTTGCGTGAGGAAATACTTCAAACTCTTATGGTCCATAAAGATCCTACACTTTTCCCCATACAGATAATGGCGCCAAATTTTCAGAGCAAAGATAATCGCTGCTAACTCCAAATCGTGTGTCGGATAATTCCACTCATGTGGCTTCAACTGACGAGAAGCGTAAGCCACAACCTTACCTTCTTGCATCAACACACAGCCAAGACCCACACCCGAAGCATCACTATACATAACAAACTCTTTACCCGAGATGGGTTATGTAAGTATAGGAGCTTCAACTAGCAACTTCTTCAACTGCTCGAAACAAGCCTGACACTTATCCGACCACTCAAATCTTACGCCTTTCCTTAACAACCTCGTCATCGGAGCAGCAATAACTGAGAAACCCTTAACAAACCGACGGTAGTAACCCGTCAAGCCAAGAAAACTCCTCACTTCCTGAACATTCTTAGGCGCTTTCCAATCAACTATCGCCTCAATCTTGGCCGGATCCACTTAAATACCCCTAACTGAAACAACATGACCCAAAAACAACACTCCCCGAAGCCAAAAATCACACTTACTGAGCTTGGCAAACAATTGTGCTCTCTCAGAACTTGCAGCACTAACCGAAGATGCTCTTCATGCTCTCTCTCATTCTTAGAATACACCAAGATGTCATCTATAAACACCACTACAAACCGATCTAAGTATGGCCTAAACACTCTGTTCATCAAATCCATGAATGCCGCTGGAGCATTGGTCAAACCAAACGGCATCACAAGGAACTCATAGTGGCCATACCGAGTCCGGAATGCAGTCTTAACCACATCCTCATCCTTAACTCGCAACTGATAGTAACCCGACCGAAGATCAATCTTCGAAAAGACACCCGTACCTTGAAACTGATCAAACAAATCCTCAATCCTAGGCAAAGGATACTTGTTTTTCACTGTGACCTTATTGATCTGCCTATAATCGATACACATCCGTAAGGACCCATCCTTTTTCCTAACAAACAAAATAGGAGCTCCCCATGGAGATATGCTGGGTCGAATGAACCCTTATCTAATAGCTCTTGTAGTTGAGTTTTGAGTTCTCTCAACTCTACAGGAACCATCCGATAAGGTGCTTTCGATATGGGAGTGGTACCCGACATAAACTCTATGGATAACTCAACTTCTCTCTCAGGAGGCAAACCCGATAATTCACTCGAAAACACATCACTAAACTCCCGCACAATCGGGATGTCCTCAATCCGAACTTGATCCCTCTTGGAATCCAACACAACTGCTAGGAAAGCCTCACAACCCTTCCTAATAAACCTCTTAGCTTGCATCGCAGAAATTACATTGTTCAAAGAACTAGCACCCAAACCTTTAACAAACACAGAAGATCGATCTTTATCCCGAAGCACCACCGTCTTCCTATGGCAATCAACTACAGCCCGGTGCTTACCCAACCAGTCCATACCCAGAATCAAATCAAACTCTCTGAAAGGCAACTCAATCAAATCCGCTGGAAACACAACTCCCTCAACCAACAAAGGACAATTCTTACTCATATTGACACTATGCCCTAATGGACTGGTCACACATATCTCATAATCTAGCTGATCTACCACATGCAACTTATCAACAATCTTATCCGTGCATAAGTATGAGTGTGTGGAACCAGGGTCAATTAGAGCATACAATTCAGTGTCATGGAGTAGGAACTTACCAACAATAACATCGGGCGCATCCTGCTCCTCTCTGGCTCTCACAGCATAGGCTCTGGCTGCGACTGGCAACTGACGCTCAACAGACTCAAATGCAGCGCCCTCTCTAGGTCGATCACCTCGACCTCTACCTCTGCCTCTACCGCGAGTAGCCTGTGTGGCATTAGAACCAACTCTACTGGCCTCCCTCCGATCACCCAAAGCTTCATACGATCTCGAACAGTTGGCCAAAAAGTGCTCGGTGCTCCCGCAATGGAAACAAATACCCACCAGTGAGCCACCTACACTCAGCCTTGTGCGGCTTGCCACAGTGTGCGCACTCAGGTAACACTTCTGTCCTGAAACCCGAATTGCCTCTACCAGAACCAGATACCCTGCCTTCTACCTCTCGTAGCTGGACCTGCAAATGATTCATCTTGCGGGTTCATTGATCTCTTACCCAAGGATGAAGAAGATGAACCACCACGAGAATGATTCCTCCTCTGAGCCCTCTCTCTCAACACAAACTCTGATCTCTCGGCTCTAATAGCAGCTTCCACAATCTGATAATAATTCACCCCTGGAGAGCTCATCAAGCAAATCAACATAGCTCTCAAGGACTCATTCAATCCTACCTCAAAATGCCTAATCCGGAACTCATCCGTCAAAATACCTTCAGGAGCATACCTTGCCAACTGGTTAAACTCCTTCTCAAACTCCGAGACCGACATAGCTCTCTGCTTCAAACTCAAAAATTGTGCCCACCTAGCATCCTTATATGTCTGAGTCACATACTTGTTTGTGAACTCCCTTGCAAAGAAATCCCATGTAACTGGATCGCGCAACTGAGGATGCCTGCAAACTAACTCCCACCATTTAAAAGCTGACCCTTGTAGCAAATCTACTGCACACTCTGCCTGCTGGTCAGGAGGACACCAGACTTCTCTCAATGCACGCTGCACCTTGTCTAACCATTTCTCAGCCAACTCTGACTCATCTAAACCCGTACCATAGAAATCTTCAGCACCAGCCCTTCTCAAGCTCTCTATAGGGGCTCTAGGAGCAGTCACTCTCTCCATGACCCTAGCCATGTCCTGTGATAACCTGAACATAGCTTTAAAAGGCATGGCAGTGGCCTCGGGCTGGACCCTAGCATGATGAGCCGACACAGAAATCGAAGGATCCACGGCTTGTGGGTTCACACTCTCGGCGGACTCCTCAAGTGATGCACGAGCAGAGTTAGAAGCCATATAAAATAATAAGAAGACAACCGCGAGCCAACACAGATCTAGAAACACACACATCTATGCACCTCAACACATCAACAACACCCAGAAATGCCTAAACCTAGGCTCTAATACAAAAAACCGTAACACCCCCTACCCATACATAGGCGTACCCATCCTTAAGGACTGAGAAGCTATATGAGCCGGGTGTGTCACCAAGCAGATAAAGATACAAAGCATACATTCGTACATAAAAAACATACATCATTATGGGGAAATTAAAACTTTCATAAGCATCAAAATGATCAATCATTACAATAGCAAAATTCGTTACAATAATGTTCGAATCAAAAGCCAGAATAAAATAATTACATATCCCAAAAGTATATAAATGTGGAAGCTTTACAAAATAATGGTATAAAGAGCGTTCCGATACAAAAGAATCAACGTGCTATCAAAAATAAAGCCCTAACACTAATCCCTCTATATTGGCTTGACTGGCGATGACTCTCCCAAAAGAACACCATCCTCCGCACCTGCACGGATAAAACACCGTGCTAAGTGATAACCGCTTAGTGGGGAACACACAACAAAAGAGTGGACGGCCACTCACAATGGTCGTCAATGCAATAGACATACAATATGACAAATGCGGATAATGATATCAACTATATAATCATACTTGTGTAATAAAGACATGCATTCAGAAGTTCACATCCACATTCATTTACAGTTTAATTGATTTATCAAACTTATATCATACGCATCCGAATACCATATTCTTGTAATTATATCAAAGCGGAACAAAACAAATAAAGCACCTGCTGACTCACAATAGTGGATAACGAGTAAACGCATAGCGTACCTTACGGGCATGAATCGGACGCATAGCGTACCTTACGAGTACGAATCGAAAACCATTTTATTTTTATCGCATTCAAAATATTTTACAAAGGGGACCTTAAACAAGATCCAAAACGCATGAGTGGTTCACGAGGAACCAAACGGGGACCTGATCAAGGTCCAAACGGAACTGAGGGCTACAGCTAAGAGACTTTATTAGGCATGCCTAACTATCCACTTACTTGACTCTAGCAGGTTATGCATCATTCAAATCATGTTTCCAAGTGTAATACATAATTATACTCACATTCATATCAATGAATCATAAATAAGGCATGCATAAGCCAATATCATTCAACAACTTATAACATGCAATATCATACACATTACTTATTATTTGGCTAAGTTAAAATATCCACTATATCATTTGCATAATAAAAACACCTAAATGAGGACTAAAGAACTCAAAACGGAAGAAAAAGGATTGAAAAGGACCCAAATACGTTTGATAAAAACAGAAGGCACAGGGGCTAGAGGGGCACGAGTCGTGCTGAGGAGCACGACTTGTGCTCCTGGAGACTTGAGGGGCACGAGTTGTACCGAGGAGCACGACTTGTGCTGAGTCCCTCAGGCATCAGCACGGGTCGTGCTCATGCTCTCTGTCAGAGCACGTCTCGTGTTTTGGAACACGACTCATGCTCTGGCTCTCTCACTGCTCCCTCCAGGGCTTAAAAGAGAAGAAAAGAGGAAGAATTACCCACCAGATGGACACGACTCATATGCCCAAGCACGACTAGGACAAGCACACGCATAGCAAGCAAAGGAAATAAAATCACGGAAGAGACAGCTAAAGCAATGTTCCAATTTTCAAAACCCAAGAGAAGAAAAGAGGAAGAATTACTCACCAGATGGACACGACTCACACGCCCAAGCACGACTAGGACAAGCACACACACAGCAAGCAAAGGAAACGAAATCACGGACGATACAACTAAAGCGATGTTCCAATTTTCAAAACCCTAACGTCGTAAAATTCACCCAGAATTCCCAGAAATCATCCCAACTCAAATCCAAATCATTCTTACCTTGAATTAGCTTCCTCAAGCACGCAAAAACCAACATAATTAATACAAAATCACTTCCTTAACAATTACCCATCCAAAACAGATATTAACTAAGTCAAAACTTTGAAATACTAGAACCCAGAAAATTAATAGTAAGCTCATTCTAACGTAAATCTCATCCCCAAGGTTCCAATCCTCATGCATTAACCACAATCAAAACCCATTCATTCAAACCCCAACATGCAATATCAATACATCAAATCATCATCAAAAGAATCAAACAAAGCAAATATACAGTAGATAATCAAACACAGCAAAAACCCAGTAAATGCAATTTTTCCAAACCTGTAATCCTAGCTTCAGTCACTTGGTTCCACTACTCCCAGCCTTCTCTTTCCCCTTGGGATCGCGAGGATGCTCAACTAAACACAATACACCGAAGAACACCCAAAATACAAACAAAGAACAAACCCTAGATTAAAATCCAAACTATAATGTAGAAGAAGATGAAGAAAAAGATGAAAATATGTACTAAACTTACCAACTGTGCAAGAAGTGATCAATTTCCACCACCAAAGTTTTGAATCCAAGTTAGGGTAAACAAAAGAAGAGCAAAGAAGAAGAAGAAGAAATGTAGAAGAAGAGAATGGGAAAGATGAAGTTACTGCCTTTCCCTTCCTCTTTTTTCTTTTACTTATCCTTCTTCTTAACCCTAGACACTTCGCATCTCTCTAGTGGTGGATATTAATCACTCACACCCAAAAGACATGCATACCTTACACACAATACAATCCCAACTTAAAACACCCTAATAGTGTGTGAGTAAAGCAAACAACCACCACACCACTATTCACACCCTACAATGGTATGCTCATGCACACACAAACATATCCCAACTAATTCACACCCTAATAACATACATGCATCCACATGCTAATAAAACCCTTAAAACACTTATTTTACCCAAAATACCCTTATGACATGTCAAAACACACTCAATGTATGCACACACAAATGGGCTCAAACTACTAGGGGGCAAACGGGATGTGACAGCCCCATAGGCCCACTACATTTTAAAGTAATCCCGAAGGATTACTCAAGCATTCTCATTTCATTCCAATTATTGTGGGACATCGCCATTCATCTACCTAAGCAAGTTGTTATGACTTGCACCACGGTATAAGTATCTCTATGCTTAGCCAACTATATTCTGAGCTAGATTTGACTACCAAACTATTGTTAAGGGCAATTAATTCCTCAATTATTACAATTTCATTTCAATACATAATATGTACTCAAATTAACATATTATATCATTCAAAGCACCAATATGCCAAAATAGAAAATTTACTAACAATTTAACCAATTCTCAATAAACCATCTCCAATTACTAAATAAACAATATTAACATCAATTAATCAATGAACTCATTTATTTCAATAAAATCTACAATTTCCATAATAGCATAATTCACCATATATTATTCAATTTAATTCAAATAAAATTCCATTTAACTAATTATCCAATTTTAATATCAAATATACTAAAATCTCACCTTAACATCAATTGTGTCAAAATGTACAAAATGTACATAATACATTATTTCATTATAAAATACTTAAATAAATTTAAAAAAAATAATTAAATTAAATTACACTGAAAATCATATCTATAAACATATAATGGCTTATAACTCACAAATAACCACATTATTCATTAAGAAAATTACAAATCCAATTTCAACCACTTACAAAATTTTTCTTCAAAATTTATTTTTCATCATTTAAACATTTATTAAATTAGATTACCACTTACTTAGCAATTATATGCATTCAATTATAAATAAAACACCAATTGAGGTTTATGTTTGATTAAGGAAGAAAATGCACACTTTAGTCAAAACATATTTTAGGAAAAATAGACTCTCACCCTTAGCTTGCATCACTAAAACCAATATGTGAACACCGTTTTTGGACAAAGTAGTTTTTTAACAATTGATCCTTAAGATCTTAACTTTATACTAGAAAAATTTCAAGTTATTTGGATCTATATCTAAGGAGTTATGGCCTAAGAAGCACCTACTGCTCCATTGACCTGCCAAAAAAAAAGCTACAGTTTTGGGCATTTTTTAGGATCTTAGAGGCAGAATTCAATTATGGCTATTTCTAGAAAATTTGTAGGCACAGATGTCTGGGTTCTAATCCAACTAGAATGCAATGTGAAATTCAAAAACTCAACTTATGATCAAAACAATCAATGGAGGTCAATATGAACTTCTAGGAAGAATTTTCCTTTTTAGGTTTAATTTTCACCAAATTCAGAAATTAGGGGCTGCTATAACCTTCATTAAGGGCTACTAATCAATCTCAAAGCTTGGATTAAAGAAGCAAAATGGAAGAAATCATGTTGAGGAGGAAGAGGAAATGACTTTGGGTGGGGGAGAGAAGAGAGGAGAGCAGGCTGCTGTAAAAATCTGGTCACACATACATATTTTTGGGGCTTTTATAGTGGGTTTTTGGGTTGGTTTAAGGTCCAACCAAGTTGGGCTTAATCCAAAGCCCAAACCACTTTTATGGCCCAATTTGCACTTTTAAATTAATTTTCTCTCTTCACAAGCTCAATTTATTCCAAAATAAATTCCAAAAATTCAAACATATATAAAATAGGCTATATTTAAAATTTCATCCCAAATGGAGTCTGTTTTCGGTCCGATTCACTAAAATCAGTCCGATAGCTCAATTTTCGATGTTACCGTAAAAATTTCTTTTTATTATCAATAAATTTTATACATTATTTAGAGTCTATTCATGCCTTCAGATAAATTTTTAGAGGTCAATAGCTATTTTTAAAGGTTCAGTTAAAATTTGGTCAAATCCAGTTACTATTTAAACTGAAAAGGACCATTTCTCATTTATAGCATTTGGGGACCTATTTAACCTCAAATTCACTTCAAATTTCACCCTCGGACTAGTTGTAACTAATATTTTTTGATGGTCACATAAAATATTTTTCGTTCAAGGTGTATTTAATACTCAGGGTACGCTGACCAACACTAAAAAATATTATTTACATCTAACCTAGTATTTAGGCCATTACATGGTGTGTTATAAAAGCAGTCTTCTCCTCACTTGCTGGATTCATAGGGATTTAATGGTAAATTATTGAGGCATCTATGAAGGCATACTCTTCAAACCCAACTATTAAGTCCATTAATAGATTAATGTTCAATAGTAGATAACTGTCTTTGGTACATGTCTTATTGACATCGATGAAATCTACACACATTTGCCACTTTCCATTAGGTTTTTTCAAAAGGAAGACATTGGATAACCAGTCCAAGTAGAGTACCTCATGAATGAAGACATTTCAAGGTAAGGTGTCTCTCATGAGTCATGGCAAGTTGATGCTTTGGAGCATGGTTCCACTTTCAACTTCATAGGCTTGGAATCAGGATCAATGTTAAAGAAATAAGACAATACCTTGGGCAATTTGCTTGTAATGTCTGAGGTTTACAAGCAAATACATCATTGAAAGTGGAAAGTATTGCAATGAGCTCATCCCTTTCAACACTTACCTTTGTTAAAGCTATCATGACCACCTTCCTAAGTAAAAGTTCAACATCTTGGAGCATATCAAGTGGTTTAGCCTTCTGAACAATGTCAATTGGAAGATGTAGTATGTCAAGTGGAAATGCTTGATTAGATTCTTTCAGCATGGTGACATATGATTCCCAAATAGCTTTTTGATTACCTCAGAGTACCACAGTACCATAAAAGGCTAAAACCTTAAGTAGCAACTTCTGCATAGAAATGTAAGCATTGACGATCGCTATAAAGTGGTCAAATATAGTATTATAGGAAAGAGGCATATTGACTACCATAAAATAGGCAGTGCATGCATGAATTATTGCCTCGTCACCTAGCTAAAGTGAAAGATTAATGTTATGAGTCTAAATAGCTCATATTTAATCCATATTTTAGGTTTAAAATAATGTTTATGTATAGTTAATTGTGTTAGAAATAGGTATGTTTTTATGTTTTTGTTTGAGTTTTGTGTGTGTAGGAGAAAATGGAGAAGATTGGAGAAAAAGAGCAAAAAAGAGCTAAGGAAGAATCAATCTATCGTGAGCGCGACTAGCGTCGCAAGCGCGAAAGGGAGCGCCAAGCCAAAGAGAAAGAAAAAAGGAAGAAAGAAAGCAAAGGAGAGAAGTAATCTATCGCGAGCATGACAGTGGTCGCGAGCGCGATAGGACGCACAATTGAAGGGAGCCAAAGAGAAGGAGAAAGGGAGCTAGCGGGCATTGTCGCGAGCAAGGCCGCCTATCGTGAGGTCGCGACATGGCGCGGAGGAAAGCCAACGCGAGGAAGGTGGAGCAAAGAGCAAGGCGTGTTTTGTCGCGATTGTGACAGAGAGGACCGTTGGAAGTTAAATTCAAAGTTTGCCTTAAAGAAGTATACTTTCCACCAAATCTTGCAACCTTCCTAAGGGACACTTGAAGGGACATATCTTTTAGAATATTATAAATATTAGTTTTAACTGTAATTTTAATGGTTAAATAGTTTTTAGTTGAATATTATTATTAAGAATTCTGTAATTTTTAGTTAAAGTTTTAAGTTAGAATTTTTACATTTTGAAGAGAAGATTACTTGCAAGGAAGAAGATATCCTTTGTGAAAGGGAAAAGGGTAGAAAGATCTCTTTCTTTTTTTCTCATCTTTACTTTTTCTTTGTAATTATTTCATCATTGAAGTATTATTTGAGAAATTATAATATTAAATGGTTGTTATAGGTTGTTTATTATTCCTGAAATTTGCATGAATAACACTTTAATTCATTAATGAAAATTGTGAGTTAGAATTATAAATGCATGTTTTAGGCACTCTAATTTATGTTGAAAGAGTAAATTGGAATCTTATTCAACTTGGCTTGCATGATAAGAATATATTCATAATCAAGAATAATTAATTCAAGTTTTATTTATTATTTTATAATCATTAATCTATTGTCTTCTCCGATTATCTATAACTACGTTAAATAGACATAGTATTTTCACTTTCGTTCAACAAATTTATGATCATTGTAAACAAGATTAAAAGTGAGTAGTAATAGTGTGTAATAATTAGCACATTCCTCGTGGGATCGACATCTTTTGTACTATAACTGGTACACTGTATGCTTGCGGAATTAGCATGTAAAATAGAAAACAAGTTTTTTTGGCGCCATTGCCGAGGAGTGATGTTTTATTTATTGCCATTGTGAAACTTAATTTATGATTTTGGATTACAATATTTATTTTATTTTGCTTGTTTGTTTGTTTAATTGACTTATTTTTGTTTTGTGTTGTTTTTTACAGGATTTGATAAGTTCATGCCTCGTATAAGAAGTTCTCAAGAAAAGCTTGAACCTTTGAATCCTGAAATAGAGAGATTTTTGTCAAGTAACAGAAAATCCAACAAGAAGAAGAATAAAAATAAGAGACCAATCATGGTTGAAAAGGAAAATCCACCAAGGTTGATGGATTTTGCTACACCCGCATTTAGTGGTTCTCAACAAAGTGTGGTAAGGCCTACGGTAAATGCCAACCAATTTGAAATTAAACTTTCTCTTTTGCAAATGATTCAAAATAGCATTCAATTTTATGGTTTGGCAAATGAGGATCCTAATGCTCATTTGGCAAATTTTCTAGAGATATGTGATACTTTTAAAATTAATGAAGTTTCTAATGATGCAATTAAGCTTAGACTTTTTCCTTTCACTTTGAAGGATAAAGCCAATGCTTGGTTGAATTCATTAACTAGAGGATCAATAACCACTTGGGACCAATTGGCCCAAGCATTTTTTATCAAAATACTTCCCTCTAGCCAAAACTGCAAAAATTATAAAAGATATCACAACTTTTGTGCAAAATGACAATGAATCTTTGTATGAAGTATGGGAGAGATTTAAAGAATTGCAGAGAATGTGTCCTCACCATAATCTTCCAAGGGAGTTGCTCATGCAAACTTTCTATAATAGAATGAACCCTACAATTAGGGGTACTATTGATGCTCTTTGATGAGGAAAACAATAGAAACTGCCTTTGAATTACTAGAAGAAATTGTTATGAACAATTGTATGTGGCCCACCAAAAGAGTAAGGAAATCTAATTCTAATGCTAGGGGGGTTCATGCCATAGATTCTGTTGTAACCTTACAAGCCCAAATAGAGGCTTTAATTCAAAAAGTTAGTAGCCTAGGAATGGGTGGTAGTTCACAAAAGGTATGCACTATTTGTGGCCAATAAGGTCATACAAGTGAGGTATGTAATTTGGGAATAAGTAATTCTGAGGCACAAGTTAGTTTTATCCAAGGGCAAGGAAGAGGTAACCCATACTCAAACACATATAACCCTGGTTGGAGAAACCATCCTAATTTTTCTTGGGGTAATAGTAGTAACCAAAATAGGGGTGTAGGATTTCAATAACCTGAAGATAGGTTTGGAGCTTTAGAGGTTAAAATGGATAGGTTCTTAGAGAGGATTAATCTAAAATTTAGTTCACAAGAAGAGAACCAAAAGAGGCTAGAAACAAAGTTTGATAAAATCACTAAAAATCAAGCCTCATTCATCCATAACTTGGAAGTGCAAATAGGGCAAATAGCTAAGGCTTTACCCTCAAGAATGCAAGGAAATTTACCAAGTAATATGGAGGAGAATCCAAGGGAACATCTCAAAGCCATTAAATTGGGATCAGGTAAATTCTATAACAACGAATTTGTTTCTACTAATATGGATGAGAATGTGCAGGAAAAATAGAAAAATTTTTAGAAGGATGAACCTTCTGTTACGAGCGCGACACCTGTCGCGAGCTCAACAGAAGAGGGGCAGGCAGACATCGCGAGCGCACTACCTTTCTAGAGCGCACTACCTTTCGCGAGCACGAGTACTGAGAATCCGCCTACTGTCGCGATCGCGACACCTGTCACAGGCGTGACAAAAGGGGTGACCAAAAACCAACCTCCACAAGTTTTTCAACCTCGTCCACCTTTTCCACAGCTTGAAGCAGCAACACTAAGATAAGCAATTCCAATCTTTTATAGATAAATTGAAATATTTACACATAAATTTAAATTTTATTGAGGCCATTACACAAATTCCTAACTATGCAAAATTCCTTAAAGACTTGATTTTAAAGAAAAGAAGTTGGAAGGATATATCCACTATAGAATTGACTGAAGCATGTAGTTCAATAATTTTAAATAATTTGCCTACTAAGCTTAAGGATAATGGTAGTTTTACTATTCCTTGTACTTTAGGGGATGTTGATTTTCCTAAATGTTTATGTGATTTGGGGGCTAGTATAAACCTTATACCTTTTACTATCTTTAAGAAGTTAGGATTGGACTATGTTAAACCTACTTCTATGGTTTTGCAATTGGCTGATCAATCTATTAAAAAACCATATGGCATAGTGGAAGATGTGCTTGTGAAAGTTGATAAATTCATTCTACCAGCTGACTTTATTATTTTAGATTTTGCATATGATGTGAAATGTCCATTGATTTTAGGAAGACCTTTCATGAGAACTGGTAGGGCTTTAGTTGATGTCTATGAGGGCACTTTAATTTTTAAAGTGGGGGAAGATAGTGTGCAATATCAAATGGATAAGTCCTTAAAATATCCCATGGATGAGATTATGTGCATGAAAATAGATGTCATTAATGCTTGTGTTTTGGAAGTGTTAGACAATGCAGGTCAAGAAGAGGTTAATTTTGAAGAGAGCTCAAGACCTGAACTTCTAAATAGAAATGAAGCTCCATTACCACCATCCATTGTAAGTCCTCCAAATGTTGAATTGAAAGAGCTACCTAGTCATTTGAGGTATGCATTTCTTAGTCCAAATCATACTTTACCTATTATTATTTCTAACAAACTCACTAGTGCACAAGAGTTTTCATTGTTAGAGGTTGTTAGAAAGAGGATAAAGGGCATAGGTTGGCAAATTTCTGATTTGAAAGGAATTAGTCCTAATGTAGTAATGCCTAGGATTAACATGGTAGATGAATGTCAACCAAAAACTGAGAGACAAATAAGACTTAATCCTAATATAAAAGAAGTTATTAAGAAAGAAGTCATTAAGCTATTAGATGTTGGGATTATTTATCCGATTTCAAATAGTTCTTAGGTAAGTCCTATTCATTGTGTACCAAAGAAAGGGGGTGTGATGGTAGTTAAAAATGAGATTGGGAAATTGATTCCTACTAGAACCACCACCGGTTGGAGGGTGTGTATTAACTATAGGAAGTTAAATTCGGCCACTAGAAATGATCATTTTCCTTTACCATTCATTGACCAAATATTAGAAAGGATAGCTGGCCATTCTCATTATTGCATTTTAGATGGTTATTCAAGATATTTCCAAATATTTATCTATCCTAGTGGCCAAGAAAAGACCACCTTTACTTGTCTATGTGGGACTTTTGCCTATAGAAGGATGCCATTTGGGTTATGCAATGCACCAACAACATTTTAAAGGTGCATGACTTCTATTTTTGGGGATATAATAGAAGACATTATGGAACTGTTCATGGATGATTTTTCTATGTATGGGGACTCATTTGAGCTATGTTTAAGTAATTTAAATAGATTATTGGCTAAATGTAAGGAAACTAATTTAGTACTAAATTGGGAGAAATGTTATTTTATGGTTGAAGAAGGAATTGTTTTAGGCCATAAAATTTCAAGTAAAGGGATTTAGGTAGATAGAGCCAAAACATAATTGATAGGGAAATTACCTCCACCAACTATACTTAAGGGTGTAAGGTCATTTTTGGGACATGCTGGTTTTTATAAAGGTTTATAAAGGACTTTTCCTTAATTGCTAAGCCTTTAACTAATTTGTTAGTTAAGAAGGTACCTTTTGAATTTTCTCATACATGTATGCAAGCTTTTGATACTTTAAAGAATGCTCTTGTAAGTGCACCTATAATTACTTCTCCTAATTGGGAATTACCTTTTGAAACTATGTGTGCTGAAAGTGACCTTGTTGTTGGATGTGTGTTAGGACAAAGACAAGGTAAAAATTTGCATGTGATTTACTATGCTAGCCATACATTGTCATCACCTCAAATTAATTACACAACTACTGAAAAAGAAATATTAGCAGTTACCTATGCATGTGACAAGTTTAGGTCTTACTTGTTAGGATCTAAGGTAATCATCTATATGGATCATGCTGCATTAAGGTATTTATTTGCTAAAAAAGATGCTAAGCCTAGATTAATTCGTTGGGTTCTTTTATTGCAAGAGTTTGACCTTGAAATTAGAGACAAGAAGGGGTCTAAAAATTTAGTGGCTGATCACTTATCAAGGTTAGAAAATGAGGAAGGACCTATAGGAGATAACAATGAAATTAATAAATCTTTTCCGGATGAATCTCTTATGTCCATTGAGCAAGTAAATAGTCCTTGGTTTGCAGATTTTACTAATTTTCTTAATGCAGGAATTATACCTAATGATTTGACATAGCAACAAAAGAAAAAATTCTTTAGTGATGTCAAAAATTATCTTTGGAAAAAACCCTATTTATTTAAGATAAGTGGGGACGGTATTATCCATAAGTGTGTTAGTGAGGGTGAGTATGCAAACATTTTAACACATTGTCATTCATCTTTGTATTCTAGTCATAATGGTAGTATTAAGACCGCCTCTCGCGTGCTAGAATGTGGTTTTTTTTGCCTACTTTATTTCATGATGCTAGAGTATTTGTAGCTCATTGTGATAAGTGTCAAAGAGCTGGTAACATTAGGAACAGAGATGAAATGTCTTTGAACAATATTTTGGAAGTAGAGATATTTGATGTGTGGGGGATAGACTTCATGGGTCCTTTTCCTATACCATTTGGACAAAATTACATTTTGGTTGGTGTTGACTATGTATCAAAATGGGTTGAAGCCAAAGCAATATCAACTAATCACTACAAGAAAAAAGCAAAATAGAGACGGAAAATAGAGACCGAATTCCGTCTCTAATCGAAAATAGAGACGGAAATAGAGACGGAAAATTTCCATCTCTATTTCGGCGGTCTCTAAAAATTAGAGACCAAAATGCTCCGTCTCTATTTTTAGAGACGGAAAACAGTTTTCCGTCTCTATTTTTAGAGACGAAACGCGCTTTTCTGTCTCTAAAAATAGAGACGGAAGACCAGTTCAGTCTCTATTTTTAGAGACGGAAAACAGTTTTCCGTCTCTAAAAATAGAGACCGAACTATTTTTCCGTCTCTAAAAATAGAGACGAAAAACTGTTTTCCGTCTCTAAAAATAGAGACGGAAGAATATTTCGGGCTCTATTTTTAGAGACGGAAAGACGCTTTCCGTCTCTAAAAATAGAGACGAAAATTGCTATTCGGTCTCTAATTTTAGAGACAAAAAATAGTTTTCCATCTCTAATTTTAGAGACGGAAAATAGTTTTACGTCTCTAATTTTAAAACACAAATTTTTTTTTAAATATGTGAAAAATGAATAAATAATGTTAAATTTAAAAATTCCTTAATTTTATGTAATGGAAAAAAATTTAATAAACAATAAATAGATTTAAAAATATTTTATTTTATAATGTATTAATAATATATAAAAAGTATTTGACATTACAAATAAAAAAAACACAAGTGCAAAAATAATAACTAAGGTGGAGGAGTCTGCGGACGATCAGTAGATGGCGGGTCAGCAGGTAATCTACGACTAATGAAGTCCTCTAACCTATTAATACGGTCCATCAGTACATCGACCATCCCGTGAAGCTCAATGACCTCATTTGTAGTTGCCGCAAGCCTACTAGCTGTAGCCGTGGAGGAGGATGACGCATGCAAATAACAAACATTCGCATAGGAACCCAAACCGAATACCCGTCCACGGCGATCCCGACCACCAACAACCTCATAATATACTCGAGCGTGATCAATATTGTCGCCGTCCGTCTGCTGACTCTGAAGAGTCTCAACTACTCGCTCCTGTAATTAAAATTGTCCGAATGTTATGTAATAGTAAAATAAAACTAATAGGTTATACGAAACTGAATATTAAGTTTTGAAATTATCATACATGAACTTGTCTGGCACGATCGCTGACGAATGTCACACCGTCATGCTTCCGAGTATGAGTGTGTACAAACACCTCATGAGGATAAGGTCGTCGGCCCATAGTAGACTCCTGTAAACAATTTTTAGGTTAAAAACTAATTGACAGATTTGTCTGTAAGTTTGTATCAAACCTAATGCATAACAAGAATACATAGGGATATGTATTGTTATTTTAACGCCGACATAATACAATTATGATTCGTAACACTATAACACTTGTCTATAATTTAATAAAATTTCGACAGAGTTTTCCCTAAATATTTAACAAACTTCCTGTTCAAACATCAAGAAAATACATTTACCTATACATTTCAAACTCCTGACACAATTTATTGCCCATCCTCCTTCATTCAATCAAACTATATCATTATTATTAAGAGTTGCAATAGACATAATACAATTATGATTCGTGACACTATAACAATTGTCTATAATTTAATAAAATTTCGGCAGAATTTTCCCTAAATATTTAACAAACCACCTGTTCAAACATCAAGAAAATACATTTACATTTATATTATCACCCACAACAATCCATATCAAACTCCTTACACAATTTATTGCCCATCCTCCTTCATTCAATCAAACTATATCATTATTATTAAGAGTTGCAATAGACATAATACAATTATGATTCGTGACACTATAACAATTGTCTATAATTTAATAAAATTTCGGCAGAATTTCCCCTAAATATGTAACAAACCACCTGTTCAAACATCAAGAAAATACATTTACATTTATATTATCACCCACAACAATCCATATCAAACTCCTTACACAATTTATTGCCCATCCTCCTTCATTCAATCAAACTATATCATTATTATCAACTATTGCAACTATTGCAGTGAATAAATTATTAATGCAGTAAGTATCTAATAATATTTGAGTACTTACAAGTCTGTCAGCATGCTCACGATGAGACAATGTTCCTCCAGTGTGCAAGGAAACACTAGGCCCCTCTGGTCCTCCCCTCCTATTAGTGGAATTCCGATCGGCGATGGTAACGGTTTCGGCTGATGACCAGTACTACATCCAGTTTGCCCAAGTCTCTTCACTTATAAACCTTGGGCGTTCACCTTTTGCGTGCAACTTATTAAGATAACCCTTGTAACGAACACGCGCTCGTCCCTCCCACACGCCGTAAACGAGGTGATCGATTGAAGAATTCCAATAAATAGCTTTCTACAGGATTTAAAAGAAAAAAACGGTTAAACATGATATATATATTCCCAATATTACTATACAATTTAAATTATAAAAGATTAGAGATACACACAGTCGAAATAATTTAAATAAGTTATTTACCTTAAATTCTTGGAAGTAGAACATCTTCGTCTCCTGTGATATATTTTTCCACAAATACCCATTAAATTCAAACCTTTCCTTGAATGAACCAGTCATCGTGCGGGAGCATATACCAGAGGGAATAAATCTAGATTACAACGAAAATGTAATTATGTGATGAATTTTACTATTACAGAGTAAAAATAAAACAGAAAATTTAGTAACTCACTGTTTTCCAGCAATGACAACATACGTCCGCCCGTCAGCGCCAACCGAACCAGGCAATAGACCTTCAACAGTGTCAGGCGATCACGGCGATGGCTCGGACTGATTATCCGAACTAGGCACCTCGGTAGACGTGGTAGCTGCCGTTGATTGCGGGGCTGGATGCACTGGCGACGAAGATGCCATGGCCACATGGGGAGGTGCTGATGTAGGAGATGTTCCCTCCCCTTGACTGTCCGCTCCTAATGTGGACATGCGCATCCTGGCCCTGGGAGGTGGCATCGATCCCGCCCGCCTCTTGTTATTCATGTTTTGTCCTGAAAATATTCACAATCATAATTAGCAATTAAATTATTACGTATACATGATTAACACAATCAATAATGCAAATGTCTACCATATGTAAGTTATTTGAAACATAAATTAACTAATTATATTAAAATTATGGGTTTTACTCACATGGGCGAATAATTATTCGCTATCATCTGCATTATTATCACCATTATCTTCATTTTCCGAATAATTAGAATCAAATTCGCTTTCCAATTCCGATGTGGAATTGGATTCCTCGTCCGATCTAATGTCAACAAATTCATTGTCCACACTATTCAAAGGTTCATTATCCCGATATGGCAAGCTTTCATTTATTTCATGACCCTCCACTTCCTCTTCCTGAAAGGCCTCGCTGTCAATTCGTTTATTTTGTCTTGTTGCTTTCATCTCATATATGCCCCTGGGTTTAACCTTGCAAACTGCCAACCAATCCATTTTATCCCGTCTAAGGCTAGGAAAAGGGAGGTAATACACCTGAACTGCTTGCATGGCCAACACGAAAGGCTCAAAATTAGCAAGTCGTCTTCTTTTATTAATTTCGATTAAATTGTAGGCGGCTTGCACTCTGATTCCGACATTGGGTGTAGGATCATACCACTCGCACTTAAAAAGCACACAATGTTTTATTGGCAAAGCAGGATATTCAATTTCAAGGATCTCTGTAATATCACCGTAATAGTCCATCAATTCTCCCTTAATGCAAACTCCACTATTTTTAGTTTCCCTATTGCAACCATGTGATTGTGTATGTTATCTGAAGCCATTGACAAAATAAACCGGGTAAGATTTAATAGTCCGCAGAGGTCCTTTTGCAACATCGGAGATGAAATTATTTTCAATTGGATGTTGTGACGCCTACAGAACGAAATTGTAACTTGTCATTTAATCCATTTACGTAATATAATTTGTAAGGGAGGTAATCCATATTTGCAATCAAAACTTACATATGTCTTGAACCACGAAGGGAAGTGCTTATCGACTTCCTTGTTGATATCATTTTGCGTTATATGCGGCATAAGCTCCCGTAACCATTCCTCATAGAAATTGCATCCAACCACAATAGTTAATACATATCCATTTTCGTTGCAATGAATAAATTATCAACATCAAAAGCTCAATTACACTTACTGCACAAATGGTTGAATTTCTTTGCAATTCAGTAAGATATAACCATGTGCAGCATCTAGTTCATCATCTGTAAGCATTCTTTCGATAGCACGTCCATGCAATCGACCAGGATACGTGAATATTTGTAAGTTTCCATCATTGGCACTTGTTTCACCACCATCGTCATTGCGAGGAAGTTTTCGGCGTCTTGTGCTAACATGCGGCTCAAAGTAATAAGAACAAAATGTACTTGCTTCTTCAACTAAGTACGCATTGCATATTGAACCTTCAACTCGAGCTTTATTCTTAACATTTTTTTTCAAATGATACAAATACCTACATATCCAAAGTGGTAATCACGTTAACAACAGTCTAACAAATTATGAACCTTAATGTATATATAATTCAATAGAGACAACATTTACCTTTCAAATGGATACATCCATCTATACTGAACGGGTCCTGCCAGTTTGGCCTCATGTGCTAAATGTACCGGTAAATGCTCCATTACGTTAAAAAAGCTCGGTGGAAATATTCCCTCTAACTTGCAAATGATTACCGAAATTTCTCCTTTCAGTTTTTCCATTTCAGTTATCGTAATCTCATTGGAAGTCAAGCTTTTAAAAAATAAGCTTAATTCAGTTATTGCCTCCCAAACTTTAGGAGGCAGCAATTCACGAAAAGCAACCGGCATCAGCCTTTGCATGAATACGTGGCAATCATGGCTTTTCATTCCGGAACAATTTGAACTTTCTCATATCAACACACCTCGCTAAGTTTGAAACATATCCATCCGGGAATTTTAGATCTCTCAACCAATCACATAACACTTCTTTTTGTCTTCTGTCCAAAGTATAACAGTTGGATATTTACCCGTTCGGAAATCCCTATCTAACTCGTTTCTTTTACAGTATAATTTCAAATCGGCCCGTGACTTTGCATTGTCTTTGCTCCTCCCTTCAATATTCATTATCGTATTGAAAATATTGTCGAAAACATTTTTTTCTATATGCATCACTTTTAGATTATGTCTTATTATATTCGTCTTCCAATACGGCAAATCCCAAAATCTACTACGTTTCCTCCACCCAAAATTTTTCGAAATGCTACTATTGACTTCTTCAGCTTCAACTTCTGTCACTTTCATCAACCCCAATTCCTCAATCTCTTGCAAAATTTCCTCACCAGATCTATTACGTGGAGGAGAGGCGAGGACAACTTTATTCTTAAGAAATCTCTGTTTATTACGTCTAAATGGGTGATTTGGAGGGAGAAATTTTCTGTGATTATCAAACCACGATATTTTACACCCATTAGTAAGATAAAACGCATCGGAATCATTTCCACAGTAAGGGCAAGCCAATTTCCCAGCTGTGCTCCAACCTGACAGCATAGCATATGCAAGAAAATCACTAACAGTCCACATCAAAGTTGCTCTCATCCTGAAATTTTGTTTGAGGGACACGTCATATGTGAGCACACCGACTTCCCATAATTGAAGCAATCCGGAAATTAATGGTTGGAGGAAGACATCAATCCCTTGCTTTGGATTCTTAGGACCCGGCACAATTACTGTCAAAAACATGTAAGCCTCTTTCATGCACATCCACAGAGGCAAATTATACGGAATTAATATGATTGGCCATGATGAGTATTGTTGGCCTGATTGCCCAAAAGGTTGAAAACCATCTGTACTTAAACCCAGCCGCACATTTTTACTTTCAGAAGCAAAATCTGGGTGAATGTCGTCAAAATGTTTCCATGCAACGGCGTCCGATGGATGGGTCATTACTCCATCTATCTGTTCATGTTCATTATGCCACCTCATGTGAGATGCCGTCACATCTGACGAATACAGCCTCTGAAGTCTTGGAGTAATAGGAAAATAATACATCCGTTTCCATGGCACTAATTTATGCTTCCTATTAGAATTGGCTGGCTTGAATCTCGATTGATTGCAAAATTTGCAACTCCTTAATTCCACATCATCCCCCCAGAAAATCATACATCCTAGCCGACAACAATCAATTTTTTCAACTGGCAAACCAAGACCCCGAAGTAACTTCTTCATTTCATAGAAACTGTCAACCATTTTATTGTCCATCGGTAAGGAGTCATTGTACCACGACAGGATTTCATTCAAACTTTGATCGAAAATATGACCTTCGAATTTAATGTTTAAAATTCAAGCAACTGATCCCAGTTTTGTCATATTATCACATCCGGGCCATAATTCCTGGTCAGCTGCATTAAGTAAATTGAAAAAATTACTGGCATCTGGGTTCAGTTCCTCTTCCACACTGCCTAAATTGGGCTGAAATGAAGTTCCAGCTGCGTCAAAAACCATTTGAACATATGGATTCTCTGTATCACAAGTATTGGTATTCATAACATATGGCCCCCCTTGAACTTCGGATCCAATAACACCCGATCCAACAACACCCGATCCCACTTCCGCACTTCTAGACGTGCTACTAATTAATGGCTCTCCATGCCTTGTCCATTCAAAATAATTGGGCACAAATCCCTTTTTTAGTAAATGGAGTTGCACCTCATCCGTTGGAAGATAGCCCCTGTGTTTGCACTTCTTGCATGGACATCTAATTTTTAAACCGTCCATGTATGCAGGTTGGGAGCTTGCGTATTCAATAAAGTGCTGAACTCCTTCAGCAAACTCCAAATTAATATACCCATCTGGTGTTATTCTTCTATACATCCAACTTCTGTCCATATTACTCATTAATGTTAAACTGCTTAGCAAGCATCATAAGGTCGAAGTTAGTACCATCACGAGTCAATTATTGTATTTTATTTCAACTCAATTCTCCAACCTACTATTTGACTTTAATCCATAATTAGTGTTACATAATTACTAGCATGATAAATAATACGCAGGTCATAGAAATCGTAACATTTATATACACAGAACCATCAAGAGGCACGTATCGAATAAAAAACCGGCCCATCAATTATTATTTGTACATGTAATTCAATTAATACTGACATTCATTCATTCATTTTTCCAAATTAATTTCATAAAAATTTTGAAAAAAAATGGACAGAATTTCCCTTATACGGGTCCATATCCCCCCTGCCAAACAGTAGCAAATTAAACACTTCGATAAAATGTCAACCAATCACAACTCCAAAACAAAATCAATGCAATAAAAAATTTTCCCATCCACCTCAATCATCGAAATTTAACGGATAACTTCATCATCAACAGTTGTGAAATTATCCCTCATAATCATATGCTATTATTACGGTATCATGAATAATTGCATAGTTGTTAATGTCAAATTACAACATGACAATGACTTACACATCTTTATCTCATTAAAACAACACATCTCAAACATGTAGATGCCATTGAAAATTCATAACCAAGTTTAATACATTTTCAAAAATATATTTTTAATACATAACACAATTACCTCGAGCAAAACTGTCGGTAAGTTGCGCCTGTTCGGCACGTACAACAGGTTAATGCCGACCCGAGCACAGTTATCGTAGGTACATGCAATGACAAATAAATCATAATTTAGATATATAAAACATTTATATAATGGTAAAGTAAGCAAATATGAAAATGTCTAATGTAAACTAACTACAATTTGCATTATAATTTAAAAACTTAAAACCTTTTTCCATAATTTTTTAGTTTTATCTATTTATTTTCTAGTGCCAACCAAGGCATATATACATCAATGCTTTCTTTTTCATTATTTGTCTCTAACTAAATTCAGCTCATTTAACTAATACTACAGTTAACAGTAAATTAAAAATAAATAATCGTGAGCTTGAAATACAAATGCTCCTTCAACTTAACTAAAATATGTTGATTAATTTGCAAATATTCATGAAATAAACACAGTAACTCCAACTACAAATTACAAGTATGAATAATTAATTGAAAATTCTGAACACCTCAAGCTAAAAGTTCAATTTAATGCTGAGTTTTGAGTCCTTGACCCCTATTTCCAAAACATCATTTTTTTAAAAAAAATTATTTTGAAAATCTCTTTTGGCAGACTATTATTTGGAGAATATAAAAGCTGAAAAAAAATGAAAATTCAAGCTTTTCTCTCAAACCTGAGTTTGAAGAAGCAGAACTTGCAGGAGAGCTTCAAAAAGCAAACAGCTATGTGATAAATTATATTTGTAAAATATCCTAATCAAATTAATGGGCTCTAATTTCATATAAATCCTAATCAAATTATATTTGATTTGCAAACAAATAATAATGGCAGAAAAAAAACTACTATGACTGAGAAATCTGGAATTGCAAAATCAGGCTCTAATTTCATTATAGGAATAATATTGGTCGGAACAAATATTGGTTGGAACACCACTACTATGAACAAAATTATTATTTAAAAATGCAAATAAATAAAATACCAAACGAAAATAAAAAAAATGGCGGAAAAAAAATTACCTCAAATGGCAGATCTGGCCGGCGACGGCGTCGACGGGGGGGGGGGGGAGCAGCGGCGTAGAAGGGGGAGAAAGAAGGACTGGCCGCCGGCGGGGAGGAAGCGCCGCTCCGGAAGGGAGCACAACGAGCCCAAGGAAGAAAGGGAGGGCGAAGAAGGAGAGAAGGGAGGAAGGAGGAGAGCGGAGGGGGGCCAGAGGGGAGGGGAGGCGGCGGAAGGAGCTGGGCAACGGCGGCGGCAGGAAGACCGGACAGCTGTGGCACCGGAGTGGGGAGGCTGCGAATCCGAGATGGGGGCGGGAAGGGGAAAAAGAAAGAGAAGGTAAAAAGAAGAGGGCAAAGGGATTAAATCCCGAAAATTAGAGACCGAATATTTATTCGGTCTCTAGATTAGAGACCGAATATTTATTCGGTCTCTAATCTAGAGACCGAATTGCAATTCGGTCTCTAATTTAGAGACCGAATTACAATTCGGTCTCTAAATTAGAGACTCTCTATTTAGACACCGAATTGCAATATATTCAAATAATACAATATAGTCAAACATATTAGAACAAATTTAATTACAAATTAATTAATTAATATTCGGTCTCTAATTTAGAGACCGAAATATTATTCGGTCTCTAATTTAGAGACCGAATTGCAATTCGGTCTCTAATTTAGAGACCGAATTACAATTCGGTCTCTAAATTAGAGACTCTCTATTTAGACACCGAATTGCAATATATTCAAATAATACAATATAGTCAAACATATTAGAACAAATTTAATTACAAATTAATTAATTATTAATTTTTATTAACAACCAACATATTAAACATTAATATAATTAATTCACATATTAAAATACAACAAAGTATATAATTGAAACAAATTAAATTGGAACATATTAAACTACATTAAACTAATTAACCAACATATTAAACTATATTAAACTAATTAATTAACAACAAACTACAACAAAGTATGAAATAAATAATATATAAATGATTTACTTGGAACAAATTAAATTGCAAAATATCCATTACAAATTAATTAACATAAATTAGAACAAATAATATTAAAAAATTTACATTAACTAGAATAATAAAAATAATATAAACATATTACCCAATAATATAAATTAACACATAATTGTATGATTTGAATATATTGCGGGGAGGGCGGAGGGGGGAGGCCGATCGCGTTGGACGGCGGCGGGAAGGGGGGCGGCGTAACTTTTACTGGCGAGGGGAGGGAAGGGGGGAAGAAGGGGCCAAGGGAAAAGAAGGAGAGAAGGAAAAGAAGGGAGTGAAAAAAACTCCATAAAATAGAGACGGAATTTGATTTTTCGTCTCTAAATTTAGAGACGGAATTCTAATTCGGTCTCTAAATAGAGACGGAAATGGTTTTCGGTCTCTAAATTTAGAGACGGAAAACAAATTCCGTCTCTAAATAAAGACCGAATTTTTTCCGTCTCTAAATAGAGACGGATAATTATTTTCGGTCTCTAAAATAGAGTCCGAAAACTTTTTCAGTCTCTAAAATAGAGACCGAAAACTTTTTCGGTCTTTATTTAGAGACCAAAAAATTTTCCGTCTCTAATTTCGGTCTCAAAATTTGGAGGGAATCCATCCCGCCATAATTTGAGACGAAAAAATAGAGACGAAAATTTTTCCGTCTCTATTTAGAGACGGAACCGATATTCCGTCTCTATTTAGAGACGGAAACTGTTTTTCGTCTCTATTTAGAGACGAAAACTCTTTTCCGTCTCTAAATAGAGACGGAAAAATTTCGGTCTCTATTTTCCAGTTTTCTTGTAGTGTATAATGATTCCAAGGTGGTGATCAAATTCTTAAAAAAGATCTTTTTAAGGTTTGGAGTGGCAAGAGCCATCATAAGCGATGGAGGTAAGCATTTTATTAATCGCTCTTTTGATTCTTTATTGCATAAATATGGTGTGCATTATAGGGTAGCTACTCCATATCATCCACAAACTAGTGGTCAAGTAGAGCTATCTAATAGGGAACTAAAATGGATCTTAGAAAAAATAGTTTCTAGCTCTAGGAAGAATTGGGAACATAAGCTAGATGATGCATTATGGGCATATCGTACAACATTTACAGCACCTATTGGGATGACACCATACGTATATGGAAAAGCTTATCATTTGCCTGTTGAGTTAGAGCATAGAGCATATTGGGCTATTAGAATTTTAAATTATGACATTAAAGATGCAAGTGTTAAAAGATGTTTACAACTTAATGAGCTTGATGAGTTAAGACTTTTTTCTTATGAAAATGCTAAGATATACAAAGAAAGATCCAAAAAATGGCATGATGCTCATATTAGATACAAAAGTTTCAAAATTAGGGATAAGGTCTTATTATACAATTCTAGGTTAAAACTATTTCCTGGAAAATTGAGATCTAGATGGAGTGGACCCTTTGAGGTCAACCATGTTTTTAACCATAGTTATTTGGAGCTTAAAAATAGTAAAGGAGAACTATTTAAAACAAATGGTCAAAGATGCAAGGTCTATTTAGAGGAAACTTTTCATGGTAGAGAGGTTTCCTATGTCTCTTTAAAAATGGTTTGAAAGTTACTTACATTTCTTTTTATTTTGTACTTATTGTAATTTTAAGTTATTTTGTATGTTGTTCATTAGATTTTAGTGTGATTTATGCATTAATATATTACTAATATTGTTTATTTTTTATTCTACAGGGTGTCTTAGATAGTGAGTAATTCAACTTATTTAAATTATAGTGTTATTTTGAAAAAGCAAAAAATGTTCTTTGAAAATTCCTCACTGTCGCGGGAAGGTATTTTCGCAAGTTGCTGTCGCGATCGCGCCTGGCATAGAGCGCGCGATAGGAAAATGCTAGTTGGGCAATTTCATTCTGTCACGAGCGCGACAGAGAGGTGAGAAAAATTTTTATCACGTGATTGCGATAGGTTCGCGAGCAGTTGATTTGAAAATTCATCTCTATCCCGAGGTCGCGACAGAGCACGAAATTTGAAATCTTTTGAATTTTGAACCGTTACAACCCTAGAATTTTACTCCCTTATATATATCCTAAAGCCCTAACTACATCTTTCCTCTTTACTTTTGAGTTGTCTTTTAATTTTCTTTAGTTTTTCTCTCAAAATTCTCTTAAAACTTCTTCTTCTTCTCTCATAATTCTTAAGTTTCCAGTTTTTGTTCTTCATCTATTTTTTCTTTATGAGTTTCTTTAGCAAAGTTTCTTTAGATTTCACTCAATATAAAGATGGTGAGAACAAAAACTATTAGAGACAAGGGAAAGAAGGCTGCTGAAGGATCTAGTGCAAACCAAGATCCCGTTCGCCTGCAAAATAGGTTTGATTGTCCTTTCCCTATTTTTCTGAGGAAGAAGGTGAAAAATTTTTGTATTTTGATACGAAAACCTATGTGGGAATGTGGCATGTTGATTTTTCTCTGTTAAATCATTTGGGCATTACTGATCAATTTGAAAAATATTTAAAATATATGAAGTGGGAGAAATTTGTGCACTTAAATCTACCAATTATGCGTGATTGGGCACTTGAATTTTTTGTTACTCTTGATTATGTTGATAAGCGTAGAGATAGAATGAAGTTTAGACATCAAGGGAAATAGTATTTCTTTAGATTTCCTGAATTGCATGATTGGTTTTGGTTTTCTCTTAATGGAAAAAGATTTGATGCACATATATTGATCCTAGGCCTGTATGGAAACGCTTGTCTAGTTTAGATTCCTTTAATAATAAAAATTCCACAAATTGCCAAATTAAGGATGATGTTTTAATGCTTTTTCACAAATATTTATGTCATGCCTTATTTGGTAGAGTTGAGAGTTCGAAGGTTCAGACCAAAGACTTATTTGTGCTTGATTTGTTACAGTCTAGGAAAACTCCTTGTTCTATTGATTTTATATTTGATGGTTTATATCATGCTTCCACTGCAAAAAGTAAAATAATTGGGATATGTCACATGGTGATAGGGATTATATTAGGATGTCTAGGGGATTTGCACAATTTTCAATTAGCAGAGGGTGAATATGTTGCTATGCTTGATGTTGTGTACATGAGGTGGGCTAATATTTTGACAAAAGGCGGTTGGTAGCCCAAGTTTGTTGATAGAGGTTTGCAGGGTGATAGTTCATGCCTAGACAAGGGAAAAGGGAAAGCCCCTGAGTCGTCCACAGCAGCTGGAGCGCATGATGATTTTGCTGATGATGATGAAGATGATGAGGAGGAAGGAGCTGTAACATTTGGTAATGGAAAGGTGAATCTGCTGGTTGGCAGTAAGTACTTACTAGATTGGATGGCATGGAAGCTGCCAACCAAAGTATGGCTGTAAGAATGGACTCCCTAGAGACAACAGTGAAGGCTGTCCACAAGGGCCATAAAAGTTTGAGTCGCAAGCTTCTCTCCTAGTTCAGAAAACAAAATGTAGATTTTTCTTCATCTCCACCTGATTCCCCTAGTGGGAATTGAGCTAAGTTTTCTCTAAACACTTTTAGTTTTCTTTTTTTTTTTATTTTCATTTTATAGTGTTTTTTGTTTGTATATATTAAATGTTTGTTGTTTCCACACAATGAGAAAATTGTGTCCTTTAAGTGAGGGGACATTATTGTTATGTTGTGTTTAGTTGTTGTGTTTAGTATAGCCTGTGTTATGCATGTGCTGCTAGTTTTAGGTTGTTAATATTAGGTGCGTTGAGTTAGATTTGTACATATGTGTATGTAGGATTATTATTTTTATAAGTTGTTTTGTGCATTATATTTTGGAGCTTATATATATTTGGGAATATATGCATGAGTAAGCTGGTATTTCTTTTAATTATGTCTATATATGCCATATCTTGAAAAATGTCATTTTCATTTTTATTTGGAAAATTAATTATACATAGTGAAGGTCATGACTTGATAAAGCACTTTAGTGTAGGGTCTTTTTAAGTTGAGTATCTTTTCACATGTATATAAGGATTATTTTGCCAATGTATTGCTTAGGGTAGTTTGACCTATAGCTATGTGAGCTTTTAAGCCTTATACTTTAAAAATTTTCTTGTATGAGAGCCTTAGTATGCCATATCCTCTAGAACTTGTCTTTAGTAAATTTTGAGATTACATTTAGTATGGGATGTGCATAAGAAATGAAAAAGGCAATTAGATTAAACCACTTTGGTTTGCTTTAAAAAACAAACCTTTTGGACTTTAGGTAGCCATTTTGAACCTTAACATGTTTTTGTTGTTAGGCATATTATTTAACCAAATCCTTTGCTAAACAATAATTACTAATTTTTGTTACCCTTGTTGTGTTGAGAATTAAGATTACTATACCATGGGGATACATTTGTTAGTATAAGCATGATTATAGTGATGTATAAGTTGAATGCCCTTATTTATGCATCAAAAGTCCATTATTAGAAAAATCTAGTTTCTATAAAAAAAACAGAAAAAATAAAAAAAAAATAAGTGGGATGGAGCATAAATGCACCCATAAAGAAAAAGAAAAAGGAAATAAATAAAAAAGAGAAAAAAAAAAGATAAGCAAATGGAACTAGAGAACAAGGGTGGACATTAGGAAGGGAATTAGAATAGAAAGTTTGAATATCATGTTATACTTAGTTTTTACATTTCTTGTGGTATAGTTATACTTATTCTCTACACAATATTAGCTACTTAAAACCAAATTTATCTTACTTTTACCTAAGCCAAGTTATAGCCCTTTTTAAGACCCTTTGATTTCATGTACTACTTTATACTAGTAGTGGAGATTTTTACTATTTACAAACTTATGGTATGCAATGGCATGTTTAAGGAATGAAAGAAACACTAACCTTGAAACACATTGAGTGATTGAGTGCTTAACAAAAATAGTGTTTGAGTGAGAATTATTTTAGGCAATGTCTTGTGTGAAATAATCTTTACATGTGTTAAAATATTCAAAATCTTGAGGTCAAATATTCTTGTGTTTTGCAACTTTATGGTTTTTCAAAATGTGCATGATTGTTCAAGTATGATGGATAATGGTATTGATTGAGATTTTGCATATCTAGACTAATTTGTTAAGAGATAAAAGCTTATACATGTCATTTCCAAATGTTTATCAAATATTTAAGTAAGCTCCAAAATTGTGTGCATCTTTTTGTGTGTTATGTGTTTTTGTTGTTTGAGTGTTTGTTATGTTTTGCTTGGGGACAAGCAAATGTTTAAGTGTGGGGGTTTGATATGAGTTTAAATAACTCATATTTAATCCATGTTTTAGGTTTAAAATAATGTTTATGTATAGTTAATTGTGTTAGAAATAGGTATATTTTATGTTTTTGTTTGAGTTTTGTGTGTGTAGGAGAAAATGGAGAAGATTAGAGAACAGGAGCAAAAATGAGCTAAGGAAGAATCAATCTGTCGCAAGCGCGATAGGGAGCGCCAAGCCAAAGAGAAAGAAGAAAGGAAGAAAGAAAGCAAAGGAGAGAAGTATTCTGTCGCGAGCGCGACAGGACGCGCAATTGAAGGGAGCCAAAGAGAAGGAGAAATGGAGCTAGCAGGCATTGTCACGAGCAAGGCCGCCTATCTCGAGCAAGGCGTGTTTTGTCACAAGCACGATAGATGTCGCGATCGCGACAGAGAGGACCGTTGGAAGGTAAATTCAAATTTTGTCTTGAAGAAGTATGACTTTCCACCAAATCTTGCAACCTTCCTAAGGGACACTTGAAGGGACATATCTTTTAGAATATTATAAATATCAGTTTTAACTGTAATTTTAAGGGTTGAATAGTTTTTAGTTGAATATTATTATTAAGAATTCTGTAAGTTGGAAAGTACATTTTTAGTTAAAGTTTTAAGTTAGAATTTTTACGTTTTGAAGAGAAGATTACTTGCAAGGAAGAAGATATCCTTTGTGAAAGGGAAAAGGGTTGAAAGATCTCTTTTTTTATTTCTCATCTTTACTTCTTCTTTATAATTATTTAATGATGAATTTATGAACTTGATTATTTAAGGCTATATTTTATTATTCATACCAATTTTATTATTCTTTCTTATAGAATTTTCTATTAGTATTTTTATGCATGATCATTATAAGTAAGTATTTAATTGAAAGATAAGTCCTTACTTAAATCTAATAAGATTTCATCATTGAAGTATTATTTGAGAAATCATAATATTAAATGGTTGTTATAGGTTGTTTATTATCCCTGAAATTTGCATGAATAACACTTTAATTCATTAATGAAAATTGTGAGTTAGAATTATAAATGCCTATTTTAGGCACTCTAATTCATGTTGAAAGAGTAAATTGGAATCTTATTCGACTTGGCTTGCATGATAAGAATATATTCATAATCAAGAATAATTAATTCAAGTTCTATTTATTATTTTATAATCATTAATCTATTGTCTTCTCCGATTATCTATAACTAGGTTAAATAGAATTAGACATATTATTTCCACTTTCATTCAACAAATTTATGATCATTGTAAACAAGATTAAAAGTGAGTAGTAATAGTGTGTAATAATTAGCACATTCCTCGTGGGATCGACATCTTTTGTACTATAATCGGTACACAGTATGCTTGCGGAATTAGCATGTAAAATAGGCTAACAATTAACAAAGCCTTCAACCTTGACATGTTGTCCGAAAATCCCAATTAAGGGAATTGTAATAGGCTCTGATAAATTAGTCGAGATAACCAAGGCTTTGAAGGCATGTAAAGTAATAAGGTTAGCCACACTTTTAGTGTCTACAATGATGCGTTGAACTAAGAAGTTCTGAATGAGTGCTTCTACCATCATTGCATCAATATACGACTGTTGAACATGAACTCCATCATTTGTAGAGAATTGGATAGCTTAAGTGATGATGAGTGGACTAGATTCCAAGGAGAATACTTATTTTGTGTTACACTACTTGGAATCATAAAAAATATCATGATTTTTACTGCCTACATGACATGGATAACCCCAACGGAAGCCTTCTTACTTATGCTAGCTCCTCTCTTATTTGTGGAACGAGAAGCTAGAGGAAGTGCCGACGTGTCCCCATCTCAACTACCCTTGACAAATTGAGATAAATTGCCCTTCTGAACCAAGTGTTCGCTCTCTTGCATGAGTTGGTTTCAATTGTCCGTCTTATATCCCCGGTCCTTGTGATAGGTGCAGTATAGTGTTTGATCTCGATTGGGATCTTCCCTCATAGGCTTGGGCTAATTGACTTGCTCATTTTGTTTTAACCAAGATAAAATTTGAGCCTGTGATGTTGTTAAAAGAGTGAACCAATCTTTAATGCGCCTACAGAGTAAGGACTTGATATATCAAAAGTGAGGTTAAAGTTACCTAACCTTCTCATAAGGTGAGAATTACTACACTAGTTGTATGTGTTCTTTTCTTGCTCGGGCTTATAAAAGGACTCTTTCTCCTTATCTTTATATTGGCTGAATGTATCCCGAAGTCGATGCGCTTTATCCATCCTAATGTACTTATGAGCTTGAAACATAAGTTCGGTGAAATCAGTTAGAAGATTATTGCTTAAAGAATCATTGAAGTCTTAAGATTTCATATTCCTAGTTAGAGAATTGATATCCACTTCTAAATTGAGATTTTGAACATCCATGGCTACCACATTGAATCTCTCTACATAGGCACGCAGAGGCTCTTCTTTCTCTTATTGTACTTGATATTGATCGGCAAAGACTTTGGCAGGCTAGATTACAGCCACAAACTTGGCAATGAAAATGTCATTGAGTTGCTCAAATCTTTCCATTGAACTCTTGAGCAAATTCCAAAACCAGATCTGAGTGGACTCAATAAGTATTAAGGAAAAATTTTGCAAAGTGCGGCATCTTGTATAGTATAAACAAGCATAACATGGTCAAATTGATCTAAATGGGCATGGGGATCAATGTTACCTAGGAAGTTTTATTTTAGGAAAAGTAGCAGCCAAAATTTCTTTAGACAAAGGGATCAAAAAGTGCCCTGGTACTGTAACGTGTTTTGGTGCTGATATTTCTGCATCCATTCCTTAAATAGCCACTCAAAACTCTCGGTAGTTAGGATCATTGTTGAACCAATTGCAATTGGTGTAATGGAGGGTATTTCTGGTGGCTGCTGTTCTGGAAGGATAGATGGACGAAGAGTTTGGTTCATGTCTACAAGATCGCTATAGGTTTGGCTTGGATGTGGCAAGGCAGGCACAAATCGTACATTTGGACGAGCCTAAGCTGCCATAGCCGCTAATGCTATATTAGGAAAGTTTAAGCCATTTGACAATTAAAGCCAGAAATGGGAGACACAAGAGGCATGGCAAGCGTTGCCGGAGCCGGGGTGGCACCTAGAGGGAAAATGGCTTAATAGGTGGTAGTAAGAAAATATTTGTGTCATCACATTGCCCTACTAGTGAACCAAGTGAGATGTTCGAATTAGGGAAAAGATCCATAGTGAAAGATCATATCCAACCTAACCACACCAAATGATAACAACTCAGATTCTCATACTGCTAGCTAGAATAACTCTTGAAGTCAAATATTCATAGCTTAGCTTCCATTAAGAAGTTAGATTGCCTGGAAATAAGAACAATCCGAAGAAGATTTCAGTGAGGAACACTCCTGCAGTCAAGTTAGAACTTGAAGAGAAATAAATGGGACGTTAAGTGGAGAAAATCATTCTCGTTCGTCATTAAAGTTAGGGTAATCAATCATCATTGCTTAACTAACATAGTTGTGATAAAAATGCAAAGGTCTTGACTATTATGAAAGTACAAAGATTGTAACGGACGTTCAAATATCAATCTGGGGTCTGCATCCATTAGATAGGTAAAGCTATATAACAGTTAGTCTGAACTAACTGTACTAGATATATACCAAACTATCAACAATAGCTTGGTTATCAGTGTATTTTTAAAAACTAAAGTTAAAAGTGGGGTATAAGGTATAATTTTCTCTAAAATTAAATGGATTTGGTAATGGATCAGCCAATTTTCAAAGTTCTCGCCTCGCTGCCATTCCTAAGACTTATATTCAATTCCATGGAAATATATGCACAATTAGATAATCATGCATATCATCCAAACGCAACAATTACATTATGGTTGCTTCTTGCTAATATCTAAATTGTACAGGTCAATTGTTTGATTTTAACCCAAAAAATCAAATCGTATTAATTGGGTTAGTTCAATTTGATTATTTGGATAGTCGATTTGGTTCTAGTTAGTAAACAAAATATAAATTTTAGTTTTCAATTTGATTTGGTTAACAATTGAAAATTTTAGTTCAATATAAGACAAATAAAAATTTAAAACAATTTCATTTTTTCTGATAAAATTTTTTAAATTGTTAATCGGTTCAATTTCGATTAGTAATATAAAAAAATTTGATTTATCGATTCAATTTAGTTAGTATAAATATCGGTTCGGTTTCGATTTATAATATTTATCAAATTTTATACTTTTATTATTTCTATTTAATAATAAAAAAAATATCTAACCGTGCTAACTCGATAACTCCTAATGAATTGAATAAATCCACTCATGACTAGAGCATGGTCGGTTAACCGGTACATGAGCTCCAGTCCATTAACCAATCCATTAATATCGGTTTTTTGAAATTCCAGTCCATTAACCAATCCATTACCATCGGTTAACCAGTCCATCGGTTTCGGATTTTCGGATCGGTTACCCAATATTTTTTGGTTAACCACTATAATTATAAATATATTCATAAATAAAATTAAAATATTCAAGATACTTAAAAATTAAAATTTTTTTACTATAATATAACATTATTGTTGTTAAAATAAAAATATTTGGTGGATATAAGCAAATTTATTTTTAAAAATTAATATTTAATAAGTAAATATATTAACCAGTCCATAATCACTTTTAATTAGATAAATTGTTATACTTACTAATAACCAATTAAAAAAACTTAAAAACTTTAAAATAATTAGTATAATGAAAAAAAAAATATGTGATCACCTTTAATTAGGATAAATTGTTATAAATTATTAAAAAATTAATAAATTAACTAAAAATTCGATTTCGGTTCGGTTAACCAGTCACATGAGTCAAAAACCATTAACCAGTCCATTAATATCGGTTTTTTTCAAAACACTAACTATTAACCAGTCCATCGGTTCGATTTCAAATTTTTTTTTCGGTTAACCAAGTCCATCGGTTTTTTTCTCACCCCTAAGATTAGCCGTGCGTATTAAGCCAATTGTTCAATGAAATTATGTGAATGGAATTCACTTTTTCTTTTTCTTTTTTTAATTAAAATATATACTACAACTGCATATTTAAGACTGCCTGAATGGCACCCACCAAGTTTCAACTGCAAAAGTATATTGTTCACAAGATAAGGCCTTTTATGCATCTTTAGACAGGAGCCTCGTGATTCGTCTCCTACGAAAAACCTTTGATTCATTGTCAATTTGTCATGTTGAAAACATCCTATTGGGTACGTATTATTATTATTATTATTAAATAAACTTTGTAATTTTAATCAATTTATAATTAAAATCTTATAATTTAAAATGTAACCATTGGACTCCAAATATTTTAGAAGCATTTCAATTGTGTCACTCAGTCAATAATTCTATTAAAACTAAATGTAGTCAATTTTATACTCTACCCAATTCCACTTGAAAAAAGTGATTCGAAACTAAAGGAAATTCAAGGGTTGAAGTTGATCCAAACTCAAAATCTAAAAAATCTATCTGAAAATATCTAAAATTCTATTCGAACAGGATTCATGATCCGATTTTTTCAATTAAATTTTATTTTATGTTATATTTAAACACTGCCTAATTGAAAGAAAAGAAAAATATTTAATTGGTTATGAAAATAAATAAAAAAGTAAAAAAAAAAACAACAATTTTTTAATTGGTATACAATGTATACTGTATTTCATTATTTTTATTATTTGCATATTTTTTTTTTCGATTTTTATTCACTTCATGCCCTAATCTGACTTTTTTTGCCGCTTACATCGTCATTGCTACTTAGTCGTACGCTTTCGATTTATTTTCAACAAATCATAGCATCTGAAATCTAGAAGAAAATGTAACACCCTAAAATTTGTAGTTTATAAATAGTATATTTTGAACCATGTTTCCGAGATAAATAGTGCCACCCAGAACATGAATAGCATTTCTTTCAAGCTATGAATGTAGAGGTGGCAAATGGGCGGGTTTGGGTTGGGCCATTAATGGGCGGGTCATAAATGGGTCGGGTCATAAATGGGTCAAGTGCATATGGGTCATAAATGGGTCAATACCCAAATGGGTTGGGCGGGTTTGGGTCGACCCATTTGACCCATTTATGACCACTTGTTCATTTTAAAAAATAAATCTAACAAAAGTATTGGATATAAAGATAATAAATAAATGTTCATTTCAAAAATTTAGTCTTACAAAGATATTAAATATACAAATAGTAAATAATATATTAATTTATTTTAACTAATTATCATTCCACACTTTGATCTGATTTTGAAAATTTAATATCTTTTCCCATGTGATTTTCGGACTCTTCCTCAGCTGCAATAATAATAAATATCTACATAAGAATATGACAAATAATCTATATACACATATTCAAAGAAATAAATATATTTATTTTACCTTCAAATCCAAATAACCAACTGCGAGTGGTAATCAAAGCCTCTGCATTTTCAGGTAACATAGATGCCCTCCATTTATTGAGAATTCTTCCTCCCATACTAAATGCTGACTCTGAAGCAACGGTAGTAATGGGAATTGTCATAATATCTCGAGCCATTATAGAAAGAATGTGATATTTTGGCTCATTGTCCTTCCACCAAGATAACACATCAAATTGTGGAGTTCTACTCAGTCTTGGATCGTTCAAATATATATCTAATTCAGATTTATTTTCAAAACTATTGCCAAGACTTTCGAATTCCTACATAGAAATTATTATACAAGTTATACAAAATATTGTTGCAAGAATGCAAATATTTTATTCTAAAAAAATAAAAATTAAGAAAAAGGGACGCACTTGCATGAGATCATCATCCAAACTTGGTCTCCTTTCTGTTGATGCCTCTGAAATTGCATTATTAATTGCATATGATGCAAAAAGATCATACAATTTATCCTTAATTTCTCTGCATTCATATTGAACCACAATCTCATCTCCGAATAACTTTCTATAAGAAAATGTTATGAAATCCAATTTGTAACGAGGATCTAGAATAACAGCAAAGGAAAGAATAGTGCTGTAACTATCCCAGTACTTCTCAAACTTATCAAACATCATTGTAGTCATATCCTTAATACACCGATCTTCACTTCTTTTACCTTCCAACAACAACAGATGAATTCTCAAAACATTATAAAAGTACAAATTTGAGGTGGGATAACGCGTTCCTGAAAAAAGATCTGTAATATCTTGAAAAGGTTTTAATATATTACATATTTTCTCAACCAAACTCTACTGATCATCAGTTGGATTCCAAACATATGTTGAGTCAACAATGGCTAAATGTGAAAAAGCTTTCCGATAAAAGAGGGCTCTATCTAGCATCACATAGGTAGAAACATGACGCTACACTGCCAGTCCAAAGATAATGATCTTGGCCAGCAGAACATAGCAGATGGAAGTGAATTTGGGTGGGACTTTTCACCTAATGTAGGGGGAACCACACTGTTCTATTGTGATATGGGATGCATATGCAGTTATGATGGCAAGTTTACTTGCAGATTCGAGTTCAATCCAAAAAATAAATAAATAATTGGCAAAGAGAACATAAAGCCTTTCCATTTAGCATATTTGATATACTTGCAAATAGTCTAAACTCAAAAGCTAACTGCATCTTTGAATTAATTTAAAAGAAATGCGTGTTCAAAAAAACAGAATTTTATAGAAATTTGCAATTTTTAAGCCTCTATTTATCATTAATAACAACAACAATCACATCTAAAATCCATATATAAAAACACTAACATCAAATTGCACACTGTATGTATCTAAGTGTCTAATTTTAAATTTAACTTTCCTGTAATCTTTATCCTAAAACTAGTTTTCTGCTATTTTTTTTTTATGTAGTTATAAATTTTAAGAGTTATTTTTTATTAGTGTGATTTTGACATGCAAAATTTAAAACTTTCTTTAAAATTATGCACCCAAGTAATAAAAACATATATTATTAGTAAAGCACAATTGATGGCAATGGAATACAATACTTAAATGATTATGTGTCATTAACTGAATGGATATTGATGTCCACTAAGTAGATAGAATAGTAAATAAAATGATATAGGCTGAAAACAAAAATAAGTAAAATAGTAAAACAAAAACACAGAAACACACAAAAAGAGAGAAGTAAGTGGACAAAAGAAACAGTAAAGAACGATGATAATGGGCAGAGAAGTATCTACTATCTACTGAAGGGGGGAGGTGGGGGGGCCTGTTTCAAACTCAACAAACAAAATCCAGCTATTATTGCCTCTGTCTACTTCTTCCAGAGAATGACAAAAAGAAAAAGTATTTAGAATTTAGGAGGTGGTAGTGATTTTTCAATTGATTATTGCACATCAAATTTGACAGAATACCCAAAAACTTCTCTTATCTGCACATATCTGTACTTTATACTACAATCAGGTCTAGGATCATAAGCAAGCATTCCAGGCAACAACATTTTCCTCTCTCACACATTAAATAAATTATTAACATACTCAAATTCTAACAAATCAATTAATAAAAATTGCACATTATAGCCAAACAATCATAACAATGGTTAAGAAGAATATCCTCACCACTGATATATAGCACATTATAGAATTCAAAAATTAAAAAAGGATGAAACAAGAAACCTGCTAAAGCAATAATTAGTGGCCAAAAAGAGTACACAGTGCTTCATTTTCCCTATAATTGAACGAAACCTCCTAAGACAAAAATCCAACAAATCAACACATACCAAATGATAAAGGTGCATTAAGGATCAAGAACCCACAATTGCAAATTAAAAAGAAAAAAAAAGTAACATGGTTCTGTTCTTGCTGTCTTATGAAGATTTTTTCTTTTCCCGTTATGAACCAGAAATAGAAGACAAAAAGAGAAAACCTAGAGTACAGCAGCATGGACATTGAAGTTCAAAGACAACAATGAATTGATTATATGAATTGATTATCAGTCCGTGACATCATTAAAAGAAAGAGCAAAATATATACTGATAAATCTGAATGTGATAAGAACAAGTAAGAAAGATTTACTTACCCAAACCGGCGAGAGGCGGAGGAGGAATGGTCGGCGAGATGGCTGGCGAGACTATGAACGGTTGCTGATTTTGATCGATGGATCGATCGAGAGAGAGAGCGATAGAGAGAAGGGGGTAAACAGATAAACTGGGTGAGAGATGAGAAGGGAGCAACCCGTTAGGCATATGTCTGGTGACCCGAACGGGTTGTTTATTTGGTGAGTTGTTTTGGGCCGGGTTGAAATGGGTTATTTCTTAATTGGGTTGGGTTTGGGTTAATTTTTTTTGGGCGGGTTTGGGCGGGTTGTTGGGTTTGGGTAAATTTTTACAGGCCTATATGAATGCCATTTGGGATAAATCTCATGATAGCATTTGATGAAAAAATAAGTCCATTTAAAGTTTTTTAAAACTAAAATTTGGGTCATAGTTTCGCATTAAATAATGACACATTTGACCGCTGGTCAAAATTAATCCGAGACACCAAAAAAGGGGTTAATTGCGTATGTGATCACCGAATTTTGGTGCTTATAATCAAATGGTCATAATAAAATAATTTGTAACACAAAAATCATTAAACTTTTATTTTTTTCAATTAAGGTAAAAATGACCGAAAAATTAATTTTTCGTCACCGAAAGGTTACACAAATATGCCAATATGGCCCGCCTACATGGAGGAATTGACACGTTAGTAAGTACACGTCAATAAAACTTTTTTTTTGTCTTTTTGTACAGGTTGACATAACACATGTACTTGCTGACGTGTCACTTCCTCCATATAAACGGGTCATATCACATGCTGACTGGACACGTTCTAGAAGATTACTGATGACGTGGCATATTTGCGTAGTCTTTTGGTGACGAAAAATTAATTTTCCTGTCATTTTTACCTTAATTGAAATAAAATAAAAGTTTGATAATTTTTATGTTACAAATTATTTTTTTATAACCATTTGATTATAAGCCTCAAAATTCAATGATTACATACGTAATTTGTTGGGCACAGCGGATAAATAAAAATAAATTAGCAGAGTAAAATATTGACACTAGCAATTTAACATGGTTCACCCAAAACGTTTGGGTTACGTCCACGAGACAAACTCCGAAAATATTTCTTCCACTAATAAAATTAATGAGTACAAGAGAGAGAGGCTTTACAATAATTTGAGATAAACCCAAAATAATGAGGCACAACTATTTCCCAAACTCACTATTTTGTCACTCCCCTTTTAGAAAAATATTTCCAATATTTTTCTAAATTAATTTCTCTCTCAACTCACTCTATTCAAAGGCTAATTCCTTGCCTTAGAATTTCTCTTCATTGGTGTGTTTTGAAGGCTAAACTCAATGCCTATTTATAGGCATGAGAAACCTTCCTCTAGTGGCAAATTAAAGGCCACGTCTTCTTTAGTTTAAACCACAAATTTGTTTCAACTTTTTCTTTTTTTTTTTTTTATTTGCATGTGGGTTGGCCCTTCATGTTGGAGGGTCCAACCACTACAAATCTCCCCCACCCGACTACATGAAGGGCTCCATTAATCCTGCAGCTAGTCGACAATACTCAAAATTCTGTTTTGGTAGAATGTCAACATGTCTGACCCATTTTTTTCTGTATGGATCTTTTCAAGCTGTAGTAGCTTCTTCTCCATCACATCCCTTATCCAGTGATGTCTCACATCAATATGTTTTGATCTCGAATGAAAGGAGGCATTTTTTCCAAGATGAATAGCACTCTGACTATCACAAAATAGCCGATATTTGTCTTGCTGCAAACCAAGTTCTTTCATGAACTTTTTCATCCATAGCAACTCTTTACAAGCTTCCGTTGCTGCTATAAACTCTGCTTCAGTAGTAGAAAGTGCAACACACTTCTGTAACTTTGACTGCCATGACACAGCTCCCCCTGCAAAAGTAATCAGGTAACCAGAAGTGGATTTTCTGGAATCCACATCACCAGCCATATCTGCATCTGTTTATCCAGCTAACACAGGTTTGTCATTTCCAAAACATAGACATATTTTGGAAGTTCCTTGAAGATACCTGAAAATCCATTTTACTGTAGCCTAATGTTCCTTTCCAGGATTTGAAAGGATTCTACTAACAACTCCAACTGCATGAGCGATATCCAGCCGTGTACACACCATGGCATACATTAAACTTCCAACTGCTGAAGCATATGGAACTTTATCCATCTCTTCCTTCTCTTTGTCTGTAGAAGGGCTTTGTTCAGAGCTCAGCTTAAAGTGAGTAGCAAGAGGACAACTAACTGTTTTAGCCTTGTCCATATTAAATCTCTGAAGTACTTTCTCAATGTACCTCTCTTGTGACAACCACAATTTCTTGGCGCCTCTGTCTCTGATAATACTCATGCCAAGAATCTGCTTTGCTGGCCCCAAGTCTTTCATGGCAAAAGACTTACTCAACTGCTTTTTCAAGTTGTTAATTCTGAAAATATTCTGGCCAACAATCAACATATCATCCACATAGAGCAAAAGGATAATGAAATCATCATCAGAGAATTTTTGCATAAAAACACAGTGATCTGAAGTAGTCTTTTTGTAGCCTTGCTCCCCCATAACAGACTCAAACTTCTTGTACCATTGTCTCGGCGCCTGTTTTAAGCCGTAGAGGCTTTTCTTCAACTTGCAAACATAATTCTCTTTTCCTCTTTCTTTGAACCCTTCTGGCTGCTCTATGTATATCTCTTCTTCCAAATCACCATGCAGGAAGGCAGTTTTGACATCCATTTGTTCAACCTCCAAGTCAAGACTTGCTGCTAACCCCAGCACAGTTCGAATAGATGTCATTTTCACAACTGGTGAGAAAATCTCATCAAAGTCAACTCTTTTTCTTTGACTAAATCCCTTGACAACCAGTCTGGCTTTGTAACGTGGACTGGAACTGTGTTCTTCATGCTTAATCCTGAACACCCATCTATTTTTCAAGGCCCTTCTGCCTTTAGGTAACTTCACCAGTTCAAAAGTTTTATTCTCATGCAAGGACTTTATCTCATCTTACATGCCCTCAATCCATTTCTGCTTGGATTCATCATCTATGGCTTCTTGATAACTCTCAGGTTCTCTCCCTTCAGTAATAGTCACATACTGGTCACGAGGATATCTGGAAGATGGCCATTTTGTTCTTTCACTTCTCCTTTGTGGAGGTGCTGTTCCTCTTGGAACCGGAGAAGCCATAGGTGTTGGTGTTGAAAAATCATCTTGATCATCATCATCATCATTATCTTCAGAACCAACTTCTATAGGAGCATCATCATCGTCAGGTGGATAAACTTGGTCTTCATCTCCAACTTCTCTTGGCACCGGTGTTGGAGGAATTAATTTTAAATCTGATAAGTCACCATTGGAATCAGGAACATCCTTCTTCATTTTGTCAATATCTTCAATGGTCTCATCTTCAACAAATACAGCATCACAACTTCTGACAAGTTTCTTCTCAATAGGATCATAAAATCTATAGCCAAATTGATCTTGACCATAGCCAATAAAAATACACTGTCTTGTCTTGGCATCAAGTTTGGACCTCTCATCCTTGGGGATATGAACAAATGCTTTACAGCCAAATACCCGCAGATGATCATAGAAAATATCTTTTCCTGACCACACTCTTTCTGGAACATCCATCTTGAGAGGAGTACAAGGTGAACGATTCAACACATGTGCAACTGTAAGTATAGCTTCACCCCAAAAAATTTTAGGCAACTTTGCATGTGAGAGTATACATCTGACTCTCTCCATCGAAGTTCTGTTCATCCTCTCAGCTAAGCCATTTAACTGTGGTGTCTTTGGAGGTGTCATCTGATGCCGGATACCATGCTCTTTGCAATAAACATGAAATGGTCCAGTGTATTCTCCACCATTGTCCGTCCAGATGCATTTCAAATTCTTCCCAGTCTGTCTCTCAACTGAGGCATGAAATTCTTTGAAGACATCTAGCACCTAATCTTTTGTCTTCAAAAGATATACCCACGTCTTCCTCGAATGATCATCAATGAAAGTCACAAAATACTGAGCACCACCAAGTGACTTTGGCATTGGTCCACACAAATCTGAGTGAATCAGATCTAACACATTCTTCATTCTGGAAGGAGGAGAACTTTTAAAAACAACTCTGTTTTGCTTTCCAACTAGATAATCAACACATTTGTCTAAGTGTACTTCAGTCATACCGGGCAACATTTTATTCTTGGTTAAGCTTTTCATTGCTTTTTCACCCATGTGGCCAAGTCTCCTATGCCATCGTTCAATTGCACTGTCTTTTTCCACGGCTGCTACTATGTCGGTGGAGAGCTTTGCTTCCATTACATACAGAGTTGTATGATTTTCACCTCTAGCCACTACTAATGAGCCTTTTGTAAGCTTCCATTTGTCATAAATGAAGGAACTGCAATATCCCTCATTTCCAAGTTTGCATACAGATATCAAATTCAGGCGCATGTCTGAAATATGCCTGACATCCTTCAGAATTAGTCTAGCGCCATTCTCTATTTCTAAGCAAATATCTCCTCTGCCAACAATCTTTGACAGGCCTTCATTTCTCATCTTAACAACACCAAAATCTCCAGGTGTGTATGATGAGAAGAATTCTCTACGGAATGTAGCATGAATGGTAGCACCACTATCAAGTACCCAACTGGATTCCTGAGATACAAGATTGACAATATCTTCATCATAAATGATATTGAATTCATCTATGATATTAGTCTGCTCATCATCACTGCTGTCGTCTTTCTTCACAGCTCTGCTTCGGTTCTCCTGTTCCTTTTTGAACTTTCTACAGAACTTTTTAATGTGGCCCTTCTTTTTACAGTGATGGCATTCAACATTGGCATATTTATTTGACTTCCCTCTGCTCTTGCCTCTGGGTTTTGTTCCCTAAACTGTCTCCTTCCTCTTAATTCTGCAAGCAGAACATCTGATTGTGATGAATAAGATGAGGCCTGTGATCTCCTTCTCATTTCTTCATTCAGGATACTGCTTTTTACAATCTCCATGTTAACTACACCATTGGGTGCAGTGTTGGTGATGGAGATTTTTAAAGTCTCCCAAGACTGTGGCAGAGAGGCTAATACCAATAAAGCAAACACTTCATCATCCAGCTTTACTCCCATTCTGTTTAGCTGATCCTGGATCCCTTCCATCTCATTTAAGTGGTATGGCAAGGAAGTTCCTTCTCTATATCTTACTTGCACCAACTTGGTCAAGTAAAATAATTTATTATTTCCCGTTTTTGAAGAATATAACATCTCCAGCTTACTCCACAGTGTTATGGCATCCGTCTCATTACAGATATAATTGAACACATTGTCTTCGACAAATTGTCGGATAAAACTGCACACCTGCTCATGGTCAAACTTCCACTCATCATCGGTTTTACCTTCGGGTTTAGCTGCGGCAAACACCGGCAAATGTATCTTCGTCACGATTAGAAGATCTTTCATCTTTTTACTCCAAATGTGATAGTTTGAGCCATTTAAGTAGATCATTCTGCTAGTTTTTGCCTCCATTGCAGGTCCCTTTCAACTGACAATAAATCCAATAAAATCTTTTCTAATGTGGAAGATCAGTTAATACCGCAACCACAGAGCATACTCAGAATTTCACTGGACAATAAAATCCTTTTCTGATGTGGAAGATCAGTCAATGCTGCAACCACAGAGCATACTAAGAATTTTATTGGGACCGGCTCTGATACCAGTTGTTGGGCACAGCGGATAAATAAAAATAAATTAGCAGAGTAAAATATTGACACCAGCAATTTAACGTGGTTCACCCAAAACGTTTGGGTTATGTCCACGAGACAAACTCCGAAAATATTTCTTCCACTAATAAAATTAATGGGTACAAGAGAGAGAGGCTTTACAATAATTTGAGATAAATCCAAAATAATGACATACAAGTATTTCCCAAACTGACTATTTTGTCACTCCCCTTTTAGAAAAATATTCCCAATATTTTTCTAAATTAATTTCTCTCTCAACTCACTCTATTCAAAGGCTAATTCCTTGCCTTAGAATTTCTCTTCGTTGGTGTGTTTTGAAGGCTAAACTCAATGCCTATTTATAGGCATGAGAAACCTTCCTCTAGTGGCAAATTAAAGGCCACATCTTCTTTAGTTTAAACCACAAATTTGTTTCAACTTTTTCTTTTTTTTTTTTTTTTTATTTGCATGTGGGTTGGCCCTTCATGTTGGAGGGTCTAACCACTACATAATTAACCCCCAAAAAAGTCAAATTAACCAATATGATAAGTTATATATGATGTCAATTATTTATTTTAAGTAAAGAGACAAAAAAATAAACATGATTTGAGATTTGAAAAAAGTCAAAATTGGATGAGTTAAATGAAAAATCAAATCCAAATATATCGAATTACTTATGATTTGGTTTTCAATTTCGGTCCGATTTCTTACTCATAACTATAATCCGAGATCCGACCTAAACCTAACCGAAAATAAATATTCGATCCGAAATTGACCCAAAAAAAATTATGATTCAAAAAATTCAAACCCAAAAAAACTGATCCAAACCTAAACTTGTTGAATCAGACCCGAAAAGTAAAAAATTATCGGTTTGGACTTATTTAACTATCGATTTAGCGATTCTTCATCTTTATTTGAGCCCTACTTCTAAGTTAGGCATAAAAGGACAATAAAGTATTATCTTGCTCCTATCATGTGTTAAAAACTACTAATCTGCTTTTTTAAAAATTTTAAAAATTGGTATTATTTTACCATTTTTTAAATTTCATTTGAGGAAAGTAATAGTACTGACATGAATATTGAGGTGGACATACTATTCACACATTTAAGATTGTCATTACCCATAATCCATCCTCATTATCAATGGATCCCATCCTCCATTGGCTCATAATCTAAAAATGCTGTTTTATCTTTCACATTTTGCCAAAATAACTATTTTGCTTTAATGCTTTATAAATATTGCTCTTTTACCCTTTTTTTTTCTAAATCTAATTAAAAATGGCTTAAGTTTATTTTTTTTATTATTTTATAAAATAAATATGATAGTAAAAAAATAACTAATATATAAATCAATTTCAACAAAATAAATAAATAAATGTACTCTTAACTAGATATTGTTTTTCTTTATAAATGTAAAATTTTCAAACCATTAAGGACTTTAAAATAGCATTATATATATATAGTACTTTTAATTATTTATATGTTCGAATCAAGTCTCGAATCACATTTAGGATTGAAAAATGACAGAAATTAAAAATTGAACCATAAGCAATTCAATATATTTTGTTCGAATTTTGGTTTAAACTGTTCGATTTTGACTTTTTTGATGTCCTAGGTCAACTTTGACTTTTTAGGTCTTTCTATTTATAATATATAATTGACATTATATATAACTTATTATATTAGTCGATGAGATTTTTTCAATATCCTAAGACAACTTTGATCACTGTCAAATCTAGTCAAACTTATCACTATTCATTATTAAACCACGACTTGAATTTTAATTTCAATTTTTAACAACTTAAATGGACTTGTTTTCGCTTTGAATTTAATAATCATATTTGTTTCAAATGGCACTATTCATAGTCTAAAAAAATAACATTCATGTCCCCGAATGGCACTATTTATCTCGAAAAGTACTATTTATGGCTAGAAATATACTATTCTCAAACTCAAAATTTTGGGAGTTATACTGTATCTCAGGTTTGAGATACTATAATTTGATGAGAGAAAAATCGATAAATCACAACTAAGTAGCGGCAACAACGCAAAATGGTGGATGAGTTGTGAGCGACAAAATAAAAATTAATTAGGGCGTGAAGCGAAAAAAATCGAAAAACAAAATATGCAAACAATAGAAATAGTAAAATACAATATACACTATAAGTATATATATATAAATTGAAAAAATCGGGTCATAGGTTTAGTTTGGATGGGGTTTCAGGAATTTTAGGACGGATTTTTTAGGTTTCGAGTTAGATCCAGAAATTTTTGGATTATTCAAATTTCTTTCGGATACGGATTACTATTTTCAAACGGGTTCGTATCATATAAAAATTTGTCAGCATGTGCACATGTATGCGTGTGTGTGTATATATATATATATATATATATATATATATATATATATATATATATATATCGAATAATTTTTATTACTTAATTTATTAAACAATTTAGTTAATATAAAATGATGGAAAATTATACACATATAATTAACGTGGAGGTAACATTAATAAATGATACATACTTCTTGTAGCGCAGAAATTCTTTGCGGAAGTGTCTACCAAGATCCCGTTTATTTTTTGTTACTGGTCCGGCTTTTATCCACTCGGGATAAGAGCAACTTGTTCACAATCTAAATGCCCCTGAAAATTAAAACAGAAAACTGTGAGTGGGAACGAGCAGCCTTGCGGCATGTACGTTTTCTCGTTACCAAATTATGAGGACCTCACCTCTATTTATAGAGATCCTAAAATCTAGAGTTCTAACTCTAGTTTAACTCAAACTTTTTCTGAGATATGATTTGGTAATTATAATCAGATTAAATAACTCAATTTAATCTGGATTGAAACTCAATCCATTATAAAGTCATGCGCGTACCCAAACTCTATGATAAAATGATACTCTAATTGCATATTTTTATAATACAAATTCATAATAGTCAAATTTAAAAGTAGTTGAAATATATTGATATTTAAAAAAACTAATATTTGATTCGATAATTTAAAAATCCATCAATAAGCGAAATGTTAAAAAAGAAAGTTTAATCTCAATATATACCCTTTGGATTATGTTAATTTTTTTTTTCAAAAAAAAAAAAGTTATGTTGATTTAAAAATATGAATCAAAAATGATTTTGTTTATTTTTATTATATTATCCTTTCTTTCAACATCAGCTCACATTGATCTCGCATAAGGGATACAACCACTACCACGAGGCTCTTGCCTAATTTCTATAAGTTGGTTAATCTTCCATAAATTACATCGTCTTCAACATTTCTTACACTCCTTCCATTTAATGATAATCTTTAGCATTTGATGATATTTTAGAGGAGAGAGAGTGTTTAAGCCAAATTAGTAGTCTATACTATTTAGCAAGAATGTCCTTCAATATAACTTCTATTAAAACCTCATCAAATGGTGCTTGGCAAGGAGATGACCCTCTCGACTTTGCTTTCCCATTATTGATTGTTCAAACCACCTTAGTTTTAGTTGTCAGCCGATTTTTAGCATTCCTCCTCAAGCCCCTCCGCCAACCCAAAGTCATTGCCGAGATTATTGTATGCCTCTATTACATTCTCTCAAATATTTTTAAATATAATATAAATTAGTTGAATAAATTCACATATCAATTCAATTATAGGAAGACATATATGCATGGTTGCATCTTGCATAAATTTTTCACACAAAATACAACCTTTTTTTTCTGTTTTTTTTTAATTATATCGTTGGGACGGAGGAAGAAGGTGACATTAGCATTGGTAACCTATTCGATTATTATTATTATTATTATTATTATTATTATTATTATTATTATTATTATTATTATTATTATTATTATTATTATTATATTGGTGCTAATGAGTAATATAACTTGGATTTCTCAGGGAGGGATAGTGCTAGGGCCATCAGCATTGGGGCGAAACAAAGAGTACCTGCACCGAATTTTCCCAAAATGGAGCATTCCGATATTAGAATCTGCCGCCAGTATCGGTCTTCTTTTCTTTCTATTTCTGGTCGGACTGGAATTGGATTTATCCTCCATTCGCCGGAGCGGCAAGCGGGCCTTCGGCATAGCCATCGCAGGAATAACTCTCCCTTTTGTCTGTGGCATCGGCGTCGCCTTCATCCTTCGAGGAGCAGTAGAAGGAGAAGATCAAGTTGGCTTCGGACAGTTCTTGGTATTCATGGGAGTCGCTCTTTCCATCACTGCTTTTCCAGTGCTAGCCCGCATTCTAGCTGAGCTCAAACTGTTGACAACTCGAGTCGGCGAGACAGCCATGGCAGCAGCTGCATTCAACGACGTCGCTGCATGGATTTTGCTTGCTCTAGCAGTTGCTTTAGCTGGGGATGAAGCCGGTGGCGGACACAAAAGTCCATTAATATCAATTTGGGTACTTCTTTCTGGACTTGCCTTTGTTATATTCATGTTCGTTGTGATCCGACCCGCTATGAAATGGATCGCCGGGAAATGCTCCTCAGAACATGAAGCGGTGGATGAAGCTTATATATGCTTGACCTTGGGTGGAGTTATGATGTCAGGTTTTATGACGGACCTTATCGGAATCCATTCAATTTTTGGTGCATTTGTATTCGGGTTAACAATTCCTAAAGGAGGAGATTTTGCTGAGAGATTGATAGAGAGGATAGAGGATTTTGTGTCTGGCTTGCTTCTTCCGCTTTACTTTGCCTCCAGTGGATTGAAGACAGATGTTGCCGCCATCCGTGGTGGGAGGGCGTGGGGGCTTCTGGTCTTAGTTATAACCACGGCGTGTGCTGGAAAGATAATCGGAACTTTTGTGGTGGCCATGATGTTTATGATTCCGGCAAGGGAATCGTTGACGCTTGGTGTCCTCATGAATACTAAAGGATTAGTTGAACTTATTGTTCTCAACATTGGCAAGGAGAAGAAAGTGAGTTTGCTTCTGACCTCTAAATTTTATTTTCATAAGTTAAACATAGATGGACTCATCATATAAATAAGTTAGCTTAGCTATAATAATTTAGTAAATTCATTAATGTGTTAATTTTTATTAAATTGATTTATAAAATTTCTATATACTGGATCAAGTCAACCTTAACATTAAAAGCTAAGACCAAGGATAAAGAAAATAAATACAATAATATAATTGTAAAAACTATAAACTCATCATTTAAATGTTAACAAAAAGAATGAGATTCAAGTGAGCCTCAACAATGATGAAGAATTTAATATTTCTTTCCAACTTATTTAATTATATCAGTTTTTGAGTGATAAACTAAGTGGCTATTTAGATTAGTCTAGTTAACTAAGTGGACATTATTCACACCCACTTTGTCTTATATAAGGGATTCTCTAACTTTATACCATTTCATTTTATTTTTACATGTTAGGAATAATTTCCTTTAAGTTAATTGTATTTTCTACTTTTAACTGAAAAGTTAAAAAATAAAATTTTTTAATGAAAAAATACTTGAGTTTGAGAAAATGTTTCAACAAAATCACTTTGTTTGGATTTCGAGAGAAATTTTACCGAAATTTCTCATTGTCTACCATATTAGCCTGCCACATAAGATGATTGTCATGTCAGCTGCTATATCACAACCAATGAGGATATGACATGTGTAAAAATTTTATAATTTTTTTATTTTAAAATATTTTTTACTTGTGGATCTCCTCATTAGTCATGATGTAGCGATAAATATAGATGGCACACTACTATGGTGATATATGTATCACACACTTATATGAAATTGATGATGTGCCATTGACAACAAAAATTTTCGGTAAAATTCCTTTCGAAATACAATCAAAATAACTTTTTTAAAATATTTTTTAAATTCAGATTTTTTATTAGAAAAATTTATTTTATAACTTTTTTAGTTAAAAGCGAAATAATACATTGACGGTATGTGAATTGACCTCACATTTTCGTACCTAGTAAATAGTTAATATGTTCATCTGGTTTCTTCTATAATGTTTAAAATAAGAAAAATCTTAGATTAAGCAGTTTCGTATTTTTGTACCTTATTATATGAGCTTTTCTGTAATAATTGAGCTTCTATGTAATAAACAAGAAACAATGTTTCTTACAACTTGAATACAATTCCTAGGAGCCAAGTGGCTTTAGATAAGATTGAATTGCAAAAATGATGGGTCCCATCAAAGAACAACTTTCGGTTTTACGTAAACATACAACTGCATCTATTCTGTTTTTAGTTCTTCATGGATAGGATGAGATTTTAAATGCCAAAATAAAGATTTCAAAAAACAATCATCTTTTTTAACTGTAATGTCTTTTAGGCTTAATTTTATCCACGTCTATTAAATTATTACACTTTAACCTAAAAAAATATAAAATAAAATTTTTTAATAGAAAAATATTTAAATTTAAAAATTATTTTAAAAAAGTCATTATGCTCTGATTTCAAAAGAAATTCTACCGAAAATTTTTATTACAATGTCACATCATTCATTTTATTCAAATATATGACACATATACTACTACGTTAGTTTGCCACCAACATTAGTCACCATTTCATGACCAATAATAAAATATTACGTATAAAAATATTTTAAAAATAAAAAAATTTATAAAATTTTTATACTTGTCAATCTCTTTATCGGTCATAATATGAAAACTGACATGACACTTATCCTATGTGATAGGATGATATAGCTTTTTTTTTTTTTTTAAATTTAGTTAGATTAACTTTTTCTAAATATATTCTTAAATTTAGGTTTTTTTTTGTTAAATTTTTTTATGATTTATCAATTAAAAGTAAATTTTTAGTGATTATAAATAAAATTTGAAAAATTTTTATAATTTAAACCGTTAAAATTTAATTATTTTGAGAGTTAAAAATTTCACTCTTTTTCATTCCCTAAAAAAAATGCTATGAAGAGAATATATTGGTTTTTACTTTTCCACTGTCCCATCTCTTGAAACTTTGTATGGTTAATTATAACCATGAAACTTACCTTATAAAATTAAAATTATTTTCGGGAGT